>JAAGNO010026157.1:14282-32189 GCA_033439905.1 Ceryle rudis
CCACGTGCAAGGAAGTAAGCACCGGATTAAGTAAGTCAATAAGTCTTTTGTACTATTTCTCTGTAGTTTGTACTTCCGAACTTTTTCATTAGCCCTGTTGTCTCTTATTAAGTGACTTTGACTGGTTCGTGGGAGTTTTTGTGTAGTTTGGGTTTTGTTGCTGTTGTTGTTTACTGGTTTAAAGGGGCAATGTCCATTTAAACATCATACTTGTGACTGAAATTCAGTCTTAGAGTTCCCACAGTTGCATCTTCACTGGCAAGCTACAAGGGCAAGGTCCTGAAACCATTTTCCCCCTTATTTGGCTCTGAGGGCATAGCAGCACCTATTTTGGTACAGCATCTTCAATGCTCAGTCTAGAAGGAAATGGTCTGAACTTAAAGATTCCTACTGACAAGGAAAGAAGAATTTAATACTGAAAAGTGACAAGTCCCCATCAACTGAATCGCTTTTGGGATTCACCAGCACGCATCTTATATTTGGCATAAGATCACTAATAGGATAGGTGATAGCTCTTGTACTTCTCCTTTCACCCAGAAGAGGGCTTGTAAACTGTGTTAATTGCAGGCTGGGTGCTGTGGTGCTTTCAGATGTACTTTTAGAGATTGCTGTGCAAGTCGGCTAAATATCAAAATTGCTTAGATGTTACACATTTTGATAAGACATGTTTTAAGTGAACATAACAATAATAACCACAGAAGGCTGATATAGAACTGATATGATTTGAAATGTTTGTTTAGTCACCAGAATGAGAGTCCCCCAAATCGGGAGTGAAGGGAACTGCTAGAAGCCTATCTGTAGTTCAACAAATTGAATATGTGGAGCTGTTGAATTAAGGCAGAACAAGATACATTTAAGGGATGGGTCTTTGGATCTGCCTTTCCCACAGAGGATAACTTTGTCACCTAACTGCTTTATCTTCCAGCCTGAGGAAAGGGAGAGTAGAACATAAACAGATTAGTAGTTTTGTCTTGGAAGCTCATTTATCGTGTTTGGTATTTTTAGCAGGCCCTGTTGGTCATTTCTGTTCTGTTTCGTGTCTGCCATGGAGTGACACAGTTTGCCTGAAATTACTCTACTGCAACTGTTTAAGAGAATGAATCTCATAATGAAATTGGTAACTTTAGTACTTGACAGTCTGTATATATTTGCAACTAATTGAAGATTAGTTAATAAGAGAGAATTTTAGGTTTTCTTTTAAAAAGTAATTTTAAAGACTTATGCAGTCACTTTAAGAGCATCTTATTCTTGCAGCACCCTAGGTCACACCCAAGAAACTCATTTAGTCTCATGAAGTTATTGCAGATTTTCAGTTTTCACAAAGAGTAGACTGTTCCCTGTAACTTCAGCTTTACAGATAGCGTGTCTAACAGGGTCCGTGTAGTTACACAGAACAACACACCTGGAATATGTTCTTTTTCTAACTCTGGAAATATGACTTTTTTTTTTTTTTTAACTCAACGGATGCTAAGCAAATTTGTCAGTATTAATAACAAAGACTTTCTATGCAGTTTATGTAGGGAAAGAGTGCTTGTCAGTCTCAGGAAGAAATCAAAGAAAACATGTGACTCCATTCAAGATGAATTAACATTCAAGATGGATTTCATTAAAGTTCAGGAAGCTACAGGTCTAGGGCCAGGAAGATGTTTAGGAAAAGCAGAAGAGGAAGAGAGGTTCCAAGATAAAAACACTGAAGGAAGAAGGGACCTTGATGAGATTATATCTTCAAACATTAAGTGTGAACAAGACCAGCCTTCCAGCCTTCTCTCAGAAACCCAGTTGCCTACGAATACTGGGGATAATGGATCGCTGAACTGGCCATCAGCTTGTGAGCGTGCACTGGAAGAGACACCTAAATGTCACTGTAACAAGGGGTACTGTAAAGAAGAGCAAGAAGAGCAGACATGTGAGGTGGCCATCATCAGAGATAAGAACTTCAGCCTGTCGATTGCAGAATCTGAAGACTGCTACAAATTTGTGCTTGCTGAAACTTCTACCACCTTCTACAGAACAGAACAGAAATTTCAGATAAAACATTCTGAGAAGAAAAAATACATCAGTGAAGAGCTGAACTATGACAAAGAAGCCACAAAGCAGAAAAGAAAGAAAATTAGTGAAGGTGCAGATATTGGAAAAGAAAATGAGAAGCCAAAGAGAATTAAATTTGAGGTAGATTTGGTAAATGAGGAGAAATCCAGACCCTATAAAGACAAAAGACTTAAAGGAAAACCTGCTGAGAAAAAGCAAAAAGCACTAAAAGGATAAAAAGAAGCCACAGGCAGATGGCAAAAGAGAAGAGAATCTATTTTGGGTTGAGTCTTGGGACATTGATAAAGATTTTGCTTAGCTTTAAGAAGTTGGTTCCGTTTGTAGAGTCACCTGACCATTTGCAATAGTACAGTGCTATCCTATAGTGCTAATACTATGGCAGTTTTAAGCAAAGTTTTTCTTCCAATCTGGAAGTGAGAAAATGCCCATCTTTTGAAATTTTTGGGGCAGTAGGTTAGGCATCGATTTTTAATGGTTTTACACATACAGTAGCCATTGCAGTGCTGCGAGTTTGAAAGTCTGTGTTCTCTTCTGGAATATACCACAAATAAGGGTCATTAACTTACAAAATGCTGTTAGAATTTCACCAAAATGTGTAGATTCTTTCTAATATTAATGGTTCCTACTATTGAGGTTTCTCTTACTCCTCTAGGAAAGGACATAAACACTGCAGTGTTCCCTGTAACCATTTCTCTGACAGATTTAAAAGGAGAATGTGAGAGG
This sequence comes from Ceryle rudis, assembly GCA_033439905.1. Lineage (NCBI taxonomy): Eukaryota > Metazoa > Chordata > Aves > Coraciiformes > Cerylidae > Ceryle > Ceryle rudis. Next base: position 17,055 of record JAAGNO010026157.1, read on the forward strand.
CCTTTGATTCCAGACCTTATTTGCTGTTGGGCTTTTTTCAGGGTTTGTCACCCAGTTCTGTGTGGAAAATTAGTCTATTAAACATGCAAATGTTTGTCAGATGTACGTTGTCAAGTAGAATTTTTTCCTCATTGTAGTGCTCATTTTAAGTTGAATTCAGGAATCACAGAACACGTGCAGTTTGCAAAATTAAACGCTAACACACGGCTACGTTCTGCTTCAGTCTCTCAAAGTGACATACACAGGGCACGTCAGAATGAAGCTAGATTTGTGATCCAAACAATAACCCGGAAAATGAGTAACAGCTTTGTATTTCCACTTTAAATCTCGTGTCACCAGATCTTCATTCACAACACAGATTTACGGTATTGTGGCATGAGCACTGATGTCCTACATATGTGCAATTAATTGAGAAACTCAAACAATGCGGTTCAAGCTCTTGGGACACTCATCAGTCTCTACAGGGCCCAGGGCAGAAAAGCTGCCCAAGAGAATGAGGGGAATTGCGTTATCTGCCTGCACTGCGAAGAGCTGGGCTTGGTTGTGTAGAGTGTTTGAAGCCTGGGTGATGTCTTACTGAAAGCTGCTGGACTCAGTTGAGTCCTGAAAAGTGGTAAAAGCAGTTTAAGACACCTTTTAGCATCTCTGTCGTTGCCTTCAGGTTGCAAGAAAGCTTTTTCTGAGCCTTGATGTGGGATCTGAAAGCCGTCATGCTGTTGGTTTGCACCACTCAGACTGTGCTTTCCACTGGGTTATCCTGTTTCTAGAGGCACCTGTGCCGTGCTCCCACTCTCGGTCAATCTGCCCAAGTGAAACTTTCTGTTGTGGGTGGTTGTGGTGTGGGATGGAGCAGAGACCCTCAAGCCTTGAATTTTGTCTAGTATGTCTTAGTTTTAGTTTTGTGCAAAATAGAAGTAGGTTGAAAAGCCCTGAAAAGAATGTAGTCTGCTTTATTTCTTAAGGGGTTTTGTTTTGTGGTTGATTGCAATCTTGGATTTAGATGTTTCCCGCTGCTGATAAAGTTACAGATCTAAGTAGTTAGCAACTGAGCCATCAAGTAACTTAACCCATCTGCTGACAGATGAGTTTAACAATATACATGTACAACTAACAAAGTTTGAGCAGGAACATGTAGGTGCCATGGTTCATTGGTCAGGAGTCTCAAGAACTTGAGTTCAGAGGTCCACAGGGATTTAAGTTCAAAGTGTACATAGTGTCCTTATTCTGGTCCCCTTTCCTAATCTCCTTAGGTCTTTGTTTCAGGCTGATAATGGCTCCGCTTTCTTCAGTGGCTCTTTTTCCTTGCGCAGAGGCTACATGCATTTCTATATTTTCCCAGGGACTCTTTCCCCAGCTTTCCTCAGCCCTTGCTCATCTGATGAAGGAGTCTCAAGTCACACTTTAATAATTGCTTTTCTCATTATTTACTTGGGCAGAGAGTGGGTTCAGTCGTAACTTACTTAGGCAAATTGTTGACTACAGCTGTGAGCTGTTGTCAGCTGCCAACTGCAGGCTGCTTGTGTTGTCCTGCAGCATAACTGGGGATGCTTTCAGGGTTTATCTCCTATATATACTCTGCTGTGAGAATAACACGGGCAACACTGCGCCTTGTCTCCCACGTAAGACAAACAGTGACTTTCTCTTCTCTCAGGACACCTAGTGTAACAGACTAGGCATTGTAAGATCGCTCTGATTTTTCTGCCACTCTGTCAAACAGGGCTGTACAAGTACAGCCAGTGCCTTTCACAATCATTAGTAGGAGACCCTTGCTCCGTGTGGTCACATACAGCTCCTTCCCTTACAAGGTCTGCCTAAGGAAACAATTAGACCTCAAGCAAACAGAAAGGTCACAGTGTAGCACTCCTGGTCAACACCAGGAACCGACTCATTGAAGGGAAATTAGCGCCAATTTACTTGCTTTTGAAATAAGAGTTGCACTTTTGGAAGTCAGGAGGAGGACGTGAACAGCCCTGAAAGTATAATAAAAGCAGAGTTGGCAGAACAAGGAGATGTTTTTTTGGTTTCTTTTTTCAGTGATCATTCCCAAACCTGTACTTGAACTCCTTGCCCACCCACTGAAAAGTGCTTGTGCAAGCTGTGTGGAATAGCTCTAAGCAAAGTTTCTTGGTATCAAACATGAAAGACAAGATCCCAAAAGAAGTGTTCTTGCCACATTTTGATTAAAAACTGATTAATCCATGATGTAAATGCTGCAAATGAGACATAGCACGTTCTCATCTATAGAAGTGACTTACAGCTCTAACTGAGATAAGTGATATCCAATTTTCTAGGTCATAAATAATGATTATTGTTCTTGTGTTTGCCGATTGCCTTGTTCCTAGCCTTTCACATTTGCACCAGTAGTTATCTACATGCTAGCCATTTTAAAATACTAGGCACAGAGATTGATGACTTTATTTACTCTTTAATATGTCTTTTTTCACTTCTTAGTAGCAAACGAATCCACACTGTAATGAAGGCTAATTCTGCTCATCTGTTCCTCCCATTAAAACTACCAAAGCATTACAATTCTGATTTGAGAAACAAATTAAGTCATAGATCTTTCTGTCACATCTGAGCAGAAGGACTTGCAGATCTGCTTGGAGACCCCTCGGAGTCAGTGATGTTTTATGCAGGTACAAGGGTTCCTCTGTGAAGGCCCAACAGAACTAAGTGTGATCTGTCTCCTCTTTCAGTAAACTTGCGTGCTGTTTGGCTTTATGGAAGAACTGCTGTATACCAAAAAGGCAAGTTAAAACTGTTTACATGTAGCACAAAAACAAGGGTAAAACTGACATTTCAAACAGAGCTTAAATCAAGACTCCTGCATTTCGGTTTTGGCTCTATCCCTGATTCACTAGGCCACCTGGATCAAATACTTCATTCTTCCAAGGCCTCTATTTTCATCTACAAATGGTGCAGAAGGAGACTGGCAGATTTCTCCTGCCCGTGCTGTGCCCCTGAAGCAGACTGCTGCTGCCAGGTTCTCCTCCTTTCTGCTGAAGGTCTCTGTTCCTGGGGCATCCTTGTGTCCCTGCATCTGCTGTTCACAGGCAAGCAGATCAGCTTAAACTCTCTGTAAGGGCAGCTGACATTAGAGGGAGGTAATGCCACCCTTCTGCTGGAGCAGGAATAACAAGAAATTCCTGAACACATTGGAGTTGCTTGTGAAATGAACGTGGAACAGAGTCTGGATGCTCAGCTCTGAAAGCAGCTGTCACATTCAGTGTCTCATGAAGGGCGGCATGAATGTGCTGTTCTACAAAATATTGTCACCTTTTTTTTTAGTTTATTTTCCTTTTTATGACTTTTTATACTTTGGTTTCATGACTGGCTGCAGCGTTGTGAAAAATTTGTAGTGAGATCCTAGGGTGAGGCTGTCCAAAAAAGGCCACAACTGAAGCAGGACATCTCTTCCTGTGTCCTGTGAAGTGAAAAAAAAATGTTGTTTTCACGGTGGAAGGTTCTCATTTGAAGTCTTGCGATCAAAGGGAGACCCACTGCAGTCGCCTTGCGTCCCCTGAACTCAGGCTGTGGTTTCAGTGAGGCACACGGGGAACACAAACACCTGGCAAGTTAACCCTGACGTTGGCCTGTGAGGAACCCTCATTGTATCTACGTGTGTCCAAGTGTGTTTCTGTAAAGATTGAGAGGCATTCGGCCAAAATCAGTGTGAATCACTTGACTGCAACACCTTGAGCTGCATCTCAGGTTTATCGGGTATCTGTAGAGTCAGATCACAGTGTTTGAGCTAGCTAGAGGACTTGGGAATTAGTTTAATTAAATGAAGGCGTTTTTCTCAGCGTGGGGCTCTTGGCCAGTACTGCCACCCCACAACATGGCAGCTGACAGTGAGCTTAATGGCTGCATCTACCAGCCAGAACACCATGGCGAAAGCATCAGGGTGAGGATTGGGACATTTGGATTCTCTTTTCAGCCTTTCCACAAGATTCCCCTGTGAATGTGGTGCTAGGTGAGCCCTTCCAGATGCAATTTTTTAACCTTAATGTGTTATAGATTCTGTTTCTTCTTCACATCCACCAGTGGAAATGGCCTGAAGGAGGAGGTTACAGCCCTGTCAGATGTGTTGGTGGCTTTCTAGCTGTACCTGTTTCTTATCCTGCTTATATTTTCAGAGTGAGGTGGTGAGCAGCTGAGCACAGTGTTTTTAACCCTGACTAGCTGTAGGAGTTCTTGACTGGGCCCTTAAACTGGTGATGAATGCAGGTGTCACAAAAATGGGTCACAAAAACATGAATAAATAGGAAACCATAAATAAGTACAGTGCCATAAATTGTTCTCTGCAAAAGCTGTGGAAAAAGAGCAGCAGTGTTCCTCATCTCCAAATAAGCTGCTGGCCTTTATTTCAAAGAGAGTCATGGAATGGTTCGGGTAGGAAGAGATCTTTAGAGGCCATCTCCTGCAACCCCCCGGCATTGAGCAGGGACATCTGCAACTAGATCAGGTTGCTCAGAGCCCCATCCAACCTGACCTGGAATGGTGCCAGAGATGGGGCATTGACCACCTCTCACCAGGGCAACCTGGGCCAGTATTTCACCACCCATGTAAAAAAAGAGCTCAATTTACAGCTGAAAGCAATGAAGTGATATTTCTGGCAGAGCAAAGGTTTAGACATTGATTTCTATTCAACTTAAAGAGACTTCTCATTTGATTTTGAAGAGCTACAGCAAACTGCCAGCCCAGCTTTGCTCCTGGGTGTGCGCTGGCAGTCGCTCCTGGCTCAGGGTGGAAGGCTGGGTGCCACCATCAGTCTCCATTTCCACAAGTGACTGACATTTCTACAGGTCATAAACACCTACAGGAGCCTACCTGGCCCAATGTGCCGAGCACCACTTGTCCCACAGTTGGGCTTTGTCATAGGATTGATACTCAGTGCCACCAAGTAAAAACACAGACCCTCAGGTCACAGACCTTTTCTCCTTGCATTGACAGGCTCCAGTCCTTGCTTACTGCAGGGGGTTGGGGTTGGGCTGCATGACCTTTAGAGGTCCCTTCCAACCCAGGACATTCTATGACTCTATTCTGTGATTTCTCTGCTTGAGACATGAACGTCTGAAATAGAACCAGAATCTCAATGGGAGGAACACAAAAGAAGTGAAACATTGGTTTGGGTTTTTTTATCTGAAAGCTGTGGGGAAAACTGAAAATCTGTGTGTGGGAGAGAGGAGATTTATAAGAAACCTTTAAAATGAAGCAGTATTTCTTAGAATTAACAATGAAACTGTTTGCAGCAGCCTTCTGAGCACAAACCGGACAAACAGTTGAAATAAAGTTGTTTTCCCCAAAGCTAAGTGTGAGGTGTTTCCAAACCATCTACATGACAAATTCAAGCTCCACAGGCTGAACCACAAACATCAATACCATGCTGTATGAGAAATACATTGATGGTGATACTTCTTGCTTATAGCTAAGCTTTTTCCCTCCAAAATGTTGCTTTTGGGACTGCATTGTGTCAGTCTCTATTGATGCATTTCTGAGCCACAGTGGCAAAACCTTCTCTTTTGCAGACAGCGGAAATGATGGTTTCTATTTCTCTTCACTCCTCCATGTCAATGGTAAGTAACACATTGAAGTACCACTCACAGGTTCTCCTCGGTGTTAATCAAAACTCTCTATCCTTACATTCATTTCACTTCATGTGCAAATGAAGTCCATCTCTCAGCAATGAGAGAAGCTGGGAGGGCTTTCTGCATCAGCTCAGTTCTTTCCTACCCTGCCTTCAGCCTTTCACAAATCCATCTCTTGTGGTTAAAAATAAACAAATAAATCACTCTGCCTTGCTTAGCATCACCCCCGGAATGCTCCCTTTGTCTTGCTTTGCACTCCCCATGGTGCTGCAATACCAGAAGACCAGTTCCATCGCTGTCTGGTCAAATGAGTCACCTGAGCATGGTAGCGTGTGACCACTGACATGTGCGACTTCTCAGCAACTTGCAAAGTTGGGCTCTTTTCATCACTTCTTAGAGGTCAATAGAATTGAATAGAAGTCCAAGGGACCATGCAGGATGCACTCAGGTCCCATGGGTTTCTCTCAGACAAGCACCTAGGCTTGCCTTCAGCATCATCTGTACACACACCAAGGTTCCTGGGCCAAATAGTTCATGTGACTGCTGCTCATGATGCAGAGGCCTCAGAGCCCCTTGGGAAGGCACCTTTTGCACCTGTATTACATGAAACAGATTGGCTTGTGCATCAGCAATTCTTTCACAGGAGAGCTCCTTCCCTGCTCCATGCTGTCATGCTCAGAGTGAAAGACAATGCTTGGGAAGCTGATGGGAAATTAAGACTATAATATCAGAGTTGCATGTTACAAAGCAACATCAGACATAAAGTTCACCCCTTTAGGACTACGTGGATGAAAAGCTGACCACGAGCCAGCAATGTGCGCTTGCAGCCCAGAAGGCCGATTGCTTCCTGGGCTACAGCAAAAGAAGTGTGGCCAGCAGGTTGAGGGAGGTAATTCTGCCCCTATACTCTGCTCTGGTGAGACCCCCCCTGCAGTTCGGGGTCCAGCTTTGGAATCCTCAGCACAAGAAGGACATGAACCTATTGGAGCATGTTCAGAGGGTGCCACAAAAATTATCTGAGGGCTGGAACCCCTCTTCTGTGAGGACAGGCTGAGTGAGAGAGATGGAGTTTTCAGCTAGGAGAAGAGAAAGCTCTGGGGAAACCTTATTGTTGCCTTTTAATACTTAAAGGGGCTCTGTAAGAAAGATGAGGACAATCATTTTAGTGGGGGCTGTTGCATCATGACAAGGGGTAGTGGTTTTAAACTAAAATAGGGGAGACTTTGACTATATAAAAGGAAGAAATCTTTTATGCTGAGGATGGTGAGATGCTGGCCCAGGTTGTCCAGAGAGGTGGAAGATGCCCCATCCCTGGCACCATTCCAGGTCAGGTTGGATGGGGCTCTGAGCAACCTGATCTAGTTGCAGATGTCCCTGCTCACTGCGGGGGGTTGGACTAGATGCCCTTTAAAGGTCCCTTCCAACCCAAATCATTCTGTGATTCTATGATAGGAAGTCTGGGTTTTGGGACCCTCTGTCAATAATCAACAGTTAGCGTTGCTGGCATTTGTGATATTTCTTGAAAACTCTCAGAATGAGTCTCTTCCCTGCTAAGTTATTTCATGTCCCACTGTGAGGGCATCTGTGCTCACAGCCTAAGCAAGAAAGGGTACTTCTTTCCTTAGAATTGCCCTCAAAATTGAGAGGATTTCATGGAAGGGACTTTGTTTTAAGAAAAACTCCTTTTGAACCCGAGAGGGAAGGTGATGCCAGCTGCTTTAGCTGCCTGCCTTCTGGTTTGTTCACATCTCTTCTTATTCGTCTTTTTTATCTGTCTCGGCAAATGAAGCAATCTGACCACGCACACCAGCAGAGCGCTGCTGTGCTAACCCTGGCCCTGTGCCTGCGGTGAAGGTGAGGGTGTTGTGTGGCCCAGCGTCAGTGGAGCCACCACGCTGCCTGCCCGTGGGGCTGCAAACAGCGGGGCTGGCTACCGGGTGTGGGCTATGCACACTGCTGCACTGCTTGCCTTTCATCTCTCCGCTCCGTGCTCAAAACAGCAAGAAGCACCAGCTGGGGAAGAAGAGGAGGTTGAGGCAACACCTGCAAGCTGGTGTTAATCTCAACCTCCACTGTGTAGCTTTATCCTCTCTCCAACGCTCATCTCATAGTGACATCATCTTTAGTTATGATTTTACTGGCAGCAAACTGCGTTAAGGTTATTGGTCAGGTTTATGAACAAGTGTGAAGGAAGTGAGGACAGACATACCACCACCACTGCTGTGGCAGTACTCTCTTGCTCATTGGTGGGTGTGCTGTTGAGGCAAATAAGTCCTTGGTTTTGTTTCTTTTTTCAGCAATGTTTTATAGGGTATTCTGATGCCATTTGCTTAGGCAAACCTAGGCAAGCAGGCATCTTTGTAGCATTACTGCACCATTTGATACTGGAGAGCAAGGATAATGCAATGGGAGCCCCACAGTGAGATAGATTTGTAGTCTTTATGCTTCAGAATGAGCTCATGTGGCACTTGACAAATACAAGAAACTTCAGGGAGATCAGCAAATGGAAGCCTAGGCTGGTGGTGTCTATGTAGTCTTGACATTGTTCATAAATAAGCATCTATATCCCCTTGTAGGCACCTGAAAAAGAGATTTAGTTTTGAGATCAACCACCTACCTGCTTCTCAGTAAAAATCAAAGACAGTCCAACAAACTGTCCAAAAAGAGATTTACGTGCTTTGCATTAGGTCACCAGGTTTGAAACTTTCGATCTTTAGTCAGTTTAAGGGTAGCCACAGAAATGCTGCAGTCATTAAACTATCTAATGGCACATACTGCTCATTTACTTCCTCGGGGATCTGTAAGTCGGTGTCTCCCTTGGGAGCCCTTGCTACATAAACCAAGGGTGCTTGTGTCTCTGCTCACTGAATGACACTTGGCTCTGACAGCAAGGTGAGTCTGTCTTTGCTGCTTTCCTTGGTGCCCAGTAGTGCCTGGTCATATCTGGGGTTCTGAAAATATTCGTGTCGGTCCCACATACACAGTCAGTGCACATTCGTCTTGCAGAAAATACACCCAGTGCAGAGAATATTGTCAGGCAAGGCTGTCTGTGTCTGTTGAATGCATTTAGAAGGATGATCCTAGAATAATTTGCTGGAATTGCATGAAAAAGCTCAATAAAGGATTAAAGTACTGACTGCATATTGCCAAGGATAGGAAATTTTTTACTCCATTTTTCCTTTCTTACTGTCCTGTATCAGGCAGGACCTTCTTTATAATCCTGGACGAGCTTCATCTGTTTGAGGGGTGCAAAGGGGGATATTACATACCATGCAGGTGGGTCCTGCCATGACGTCTGTCCCTGCGCTGTTGGTCACCATGCAGCATCCGTGGGTATACAGAGGCTGGAGCCCACCTGGGCATATGAGAGGAAAGGGCCAAGCCTGTAAATCTCTGTCCAGGAGACAAAAGAGGGTATGGGTTTGCTGGCCAAATGTGTAATGTAGTTGAAAGTTTAAGGGGGAAGTTTTTTCCCCACTATCTTCTAGCCTGTGCTATTCCAGATAATCTCATGTATTTCTGTTCTCTTTCCAGGTACCTGCGACTCTTGTGAAACTGCTGAGAGCAGCTGGAGCATTTTGAATGGCTCATGCTGTAGAAGGCTTAATTCTTAATTACGCTGTCCTGTGTTAGCTTTGCCAAACTCCACAGTTGTGCCAATGACAGATCTCTCTGAAAATTAGAAATTGTTTCTATTCTATTTTTCAAGATAATGAGTGAAGCCATAGGAATTGCTGCATTTCCCTCTGTGGGCTATAACTTCAGTCATTTCTCCACTCCTCCAAGTAAACTAATTCCCCACTGAGTTATTCATGACCCCTTCTCATCCAGTATATCTGTTTGCTTCCTGATTCTGCTGTGAGGAATAAATCAAGTGTCTCTCCTCACAGTGAGCACTGGCACATCACAGAATTTCTCTGGGACTCTACAAAGCAGAAAAAAATCAACACAAGCCAGAATCTGTCCCACATCCCAGATGAACTACCCAGCTTTTTAGCTCTCAAACCATCTCCCCTTATTGTGCCTCTGAGCCCTGATGCTCTTTTTCTCCCACCTTCTAAAACTAATTTCTTCCATTCTGCCCACACATAATAAATCATGATCAGCCAGGATACAACACGCTGCGCTGCATCATCAGCTGATTCTATCACCCTGTCCCTGGGGCTTTCTTGCTCTTCCCTTCTTACTTGTCTGCTATATTGGGTCCTGCCTACAGTAAATTTAGAGATTGTAAATAGTTGAGGTTAATATCCAGCTTCTCTGTGACTCACCTGGTGTGCTTTGGAGTGGAGTAAGACACTTGGGAGCAGAAGGAACTTGGGGACAGCTTGCCTAGCCACTGAGAGGGGCTGATAAAATGGTCATTCTCAGCCACATCTTTTGGAAGGGTCACAACCCAAGGACTCCATCAGATGGTCCAGTGCTGCATCAAGATTGAACCCTCCAGGGTATCAATCTGCCTGCTACTACTTTTGCTTTTATAGGATTCCTTTAATGTGCAGTGGCTTACAAAATGCATGAGGTTTGAAGGACATCAGGAGCAAGAGGTTCTAAGCCAGGTGAATCCCCTCTCTGTGAATATGCAGGCACCTTGTAGGTGCTGCGTGAAGGCAGAGCACTTACAATGTCCTGCTCAAAGCAGGGAGTCCTGAAGGATGATCTTGAGGGACCATCATGCTCAAGAAGCAGGAAAACTGGTGTTAAGGAAGGTGGAAAGCACCCGACAGAAGAAGGGGATAAATGTTAAAGGTAAGAAAGAGGGAAGAGAGAATGGGAGACTAGAAAAAGGAGAGCCACAGCCAAGCTTTGAGTAGGAATGGCAAAGTTCACACTGGAGAGTGACATCGATCAAAATGCTGATGATGGGTTTGTGGAGGCAGCTCCAACAGAGCTCTGACAGACAAGAACCTGCCAGCTTCTGCATGGCCCTGCCTGAGGAGGTACAAAATGAACCTTGACAGCCTTCAGGGTTTCAGAGGCAGCAACGCTCAAAAAATTTCCAATCTCTTTTGAATCTTTTCAGGAAAATACAATGATAGGAACCTCTTTGGGGATGGGAAATTAAAGTCTGAACTTTTTCTGAACAACATGTTCAAGCACAAGCCTAGTCAGGGGAAAACCCAGACTCAGATTCCTTCTGCATTTGATTTGAGCCAAAGTGGGACGTATAGGTTTAGGGTAACCATGAGGTCTTAACACCAGGACTGGGTCTGGAGGTAGCCCCATGAAACCATGATCCAGATACCTCCACGTAGCCCCTCACCTTTGCTTTGGAGAAGGTGGACACTCTCCATGTCCACTCACATGGAGTGAGGACCTGCTGTGGCACTTCCATGTGGCTGCGGGGCATGTTCCAAAACTGGCAGCATCCTCTGCAGCAGCAGGAAGGGTCCATCGTGCCAGGTACCCAAGAGAAATAATAGAGTATCCCTGCAGTTCCCTGAGACATAGAAGCATATGCTGGTTTGGGTTACACAGGACATATCCAGAGATAAGCAGATGCTCTCTGTGGAGAACAGGCTTCCTGGGTTAAATTATGTTTCTGGTACCTTCCTGTCCCTTGTAGACTCTTTTTCAGACTCTCCAACATGTTTGGGGTTCCACCAAGGCTTGCTTTTATATCACTTGTTCCACTTGAGTCAAAAACTGCTTCACAGCAGCATCTTAACCCCTATTTTTTTCAAAACTTAACCCGTATTAAGCCACAGGAGTAGATCCATGGGGCTAGTGACCTGTTTGCATCAATCTTCACAGCCTAAAGCAGAGGCAGCCAAGCTGGACTAGCTCTGATAACTGCCTCTTTGATCTTCCTGGCTGGAACTGAGGAAAGCTGGTGCTTTGCAGATGGGTTGGGGATTTCCATGGGCTGCAGCGTCCATGCTTTGCACAGGCAGACTCCCCTCTGCTCCAGAGCACAGCTCCAGGGAACAGATAGGATTGTGTTACCCATTTGGCTCAGAAACCAGGCAAGTTTTGGTATAATCTTTTATGAGATCTACTGAAACGACTGGAAAACCAGACAAAAACTCTGGCTCAAGGTCCTGCCCCCTGCTGCACCCAAAGTCTCTTGCAGCCACAGCGATACCGTGAAAAACAGCCCTCCTCGGTTTGTGGTGATAAACAACACTGAAAGGCGGGGGGAACACCAGAGGTTTGCAAACTTTCCAAACATACGGGTTCTGTGTGCCAGCTCTTCAGAGGGCAGCAGCTCGTTGCAGCTGCTGAAGATGCTGCTGCCACATCCAGCAGCAGCGCAGGGGTCTGCATGCAGCTAAAACCTGCGCGTAGATGGAGGAACCCCGTTGCCTATGGCTATACCATCATCCCAGGGCTACCCTCTGCTGTGCCACACAGTCCTAGTGCAAGTTTGGGACTGAAGAGTGGATAATGTGAAGTTGCTGTGGTTTTCCTCTGTGGGCTCCCAAAAGAGGTTAGAGAGGTAAAGTCTTTGTGTAGAAGGGTGATTATTCACAGGGGGTTTCGTTCTTATGAAACATGTAAGGTGTTAGCAAGTAAGAAAGGTACCTTAACCAAAATAACCGTGTGTTTTCTGGGTACAATGTAGGGAGAAGCAGAATGTAGAGGAGACCAGATACCCACCCCGTTACCTGGCAAGTTGGAGGGCAGGGGCAGGGGGGCATTTGACTTCCCGTCCCAAGAGTGAAGGAAGTGTTTTCGTGGTGCTTAGAGGGGGGAAAAGGATTTCTGTGGTGTTAGCGATTTATTTATTGTCATTTTCACGAACCCACTTATAAAGTGTTTCTTAAGGAGAATTGTCTTTATCAAACCCATGTACTGAAGTTTTGCTTTTCTTTGGAAAAAAACCCCAATGCTGTGTCAATAGGCCATTTCTTTGCACTTCCCAGCCTGGTGATTGTGAAAAGTGGGGGGTTTAACTCATTTCTCAAGATGGCCCAGCAGGTCCTGCTGCAAAGGCCAGTTCTTGAATCTTTTTATTTCAGCCTAGATTGCAAAGGACTTTTTGTCTGCATAAACAAACCAAAGCCATTCTCAGAGAGAGTAGCACCTCTGAGATGAAATCAGACACATGGGCTGTAAATTAGGTGGTTGATTTATTTCTTGAAATTGCCTATGTTTTTAAATTGTTTGAGACTCACTACGTATATTTTAAGGCTCCTGGATTCAGAAGCAGGAGGGTGATGCAATTCAGGAGAGGCTTAAGGAAAGAGAAGAGCAGGTTTGTGCACCAGCTCAGAGCCCCATTCTTCAGCCCAAGGCAGAAATCTTTGTGTTTCTGTGAATATTCTGCAGACACAAAGCAAGTGAGAGATTTTGTCCTAGAAAAGGGAAAAACCCCACATCTGAGGAGCTAAGCAGGCAACAACTGAACAGACAGTCCATGCTCTAACAGACAAATTTTATTGAGTACATGCATAACTAGGCAAAGCAAAGCAGTGATGTCCAGGCTCCAAAAACAAGACCTCACCAATCCGTTGGCCAGACGTCCTGGGAGTCTTGGGAACCTGGAGAAAGTTGCTGCAAAGGTCCATGTGGATTCAGCTCCTTAAAGTCCAAGGTGGTTACAGAGTCTTTTGTATCATCTTCTCATCCTTTATCTTTGAGTCTTTGAGGCTGGTAACACCTTTGCGATCTTCAGTGGGTTGCCATCTTCAGTGGGCACTTTTCCACAGTCAGGCATTACATTAATTCCTCTTTCCTTCTAAAGACACTCTCCTTGGCTTTTCTTACACCTTCTCCTCTGCTTAAGGATCTTAAATCACACAAGAGCAGCTTCTTCACATTAGCATTTGGGGATGGGTGATTCAAAGACAAGTTACTTATACTAACTCTTGCTATTTTACTGTGAGGGTGATCAAACACTGCAACAGGTTTGCCCAGAGAGGTTGTAGAGTTTCCATCTGTGGATATAGTCAAAACCCAACTAGACACAGTCTGCTCTAGGTGACCCTGCTTGAGCAGGGGGACTGGACTAGATTATCTCAAGAGGTCCTTTCCAACCTCAACCATTCTGTGATTCATGCCAACTGCAGTCTGCTTGGCCTGCTTTGTCCTCTCGGATGGCCCTCTTATAATAGAGGAGACTATCCCCCACATCAAGGTCTGGTATGGCATGTGTCCCCACTGCTCAACGCCTACTGGGTTGCAGCCAACAGCGGAGCTAGAAGTTCTTCTTGGTGGCAAACACAGAGGCCAACCCAGTCTTGCCCTTGACTATGGTAGGAGGCGCTTGGCCAGCCCCAGTCCTTTCACCTGGTTGTCAATGCAGAGCTTCATCTGCCTGATCCGGTAGCAAGTGGCTACCATGGCAAAGCAGAGGCAGATCTGCGTTAGCAGGATAACTACAATGGGATGCAGTAGCGTGTTGAAGATGCCGGTGGCCGTGGGGGACCAGCCGAAGAAAATTTCCCACCAGCGATGTTCTCCCACCCTCCTAATTCGTTCTATTACCTGCTTTATAACATTACCATCATGATGCACAGTTATTAGGATCTTTTTAGCTTCAGCCTTAGCATTTTCTAACAGCTGCTGCAAATTCACATGCTCTAACATTTCTTTTACAAGAGACAAATCCATACCTATGGGGGTTGGAGTTATACTACGGTACAAGGTATAGTTTCTGATTAGCAACTGACTAGTGAACACAGGCGGTTTATAGACAAAATCACAGCCTCTAATAATAGCTACATTGCAAGCACACATATTCGAGTCGTTAAACACGGTCTGGTTGTAAGCTTCATTAATTTGCACGGATTTACACATCGTTCTAAAACACACGCACCCTTTCCCTACGTACACTAACACCGTTTTATTACTGCTCTGGGGGTTGATCTCAAAATGGCACACCCCCTCTTTGGTGTCAAAGCAAACATCACTTGCTCTAAGGGCATCATCTTCGCATATGAATCCCAGCCCCCTTTCCAAAATGCAGGCTTCCAAATCCACCGATTGCCACTTCCCATCAGACACCCTTGCCCACATGCGGTGGTCCAGGGGGTAGACCACGGACCCGTTTGTGTTAACCCCCAGGGCCACGATGGGGTAGACCTTTTCGATGCGAGCATCCACCACGGTCAGGACATGAGCAATGACTGTGTTGAGGACCTGGTCATGGGTGAAGTTGACAAGCCTCCACCAGGCTTGGAGCTGCCGCTCCTTCTCTGTGGCAGCATCCCACACAATCTTTCGGATCTCGGTGGGGAGGACACCGTTGTCACCGTCTCTCAGGATACCTGCAACAACACTCTGCACCCACGTTTGGGCCTGGATGCAACTAAGAGCAAGGGAGACGTTATTTTGTTCAACGCCCAGTGCTCGCAACAGCATCTGGTGGTCTTTCTCATTTATTTGTTCCCAGGTGGGCAACACCTCTGACACGAGCCACTGCCCTATCCCAAGGCTGGCCAGGGATGAATTCAGGGGGCTGAGGAGGCCCTGCACACCCGAGGTGACAGCCTCCAACTTGTTGGTCAAGACCTCAACATTCATACTGTTGAGGACTCCCAGCCCCACACCTCCTCCTCCCAGCGCTGTGGCCAGCAGGTCTCTTCTGGCCCGGGAGCCCTGG
>JAAGNO010026159.1:0-16235 GCA_033439905.1 Ceryle rudis
GAAAGTGAAAGGCCGCACCTGCAGGGAGGAGTGGACAGGGCAGGTGACCCCAAACTGACCAACAAGGTATTCCAGCCTACAGACGTCATATTCGGTATAAAGCTGAGGGATCAGGAGGGTCTTGCTCCTCTCTTCTGCCCTCTTGGACCACTCGCCAGCTTTGCTTGGCTTGGTTCAGGTCCTCTTACAGTTTCTTCTTCAGAACACCTAAGGAGGACTCTGTCCATTCTGCCTTCGATCCCAATCGGTGTGTTCCTGAGTCCAGTGCCAGAATCCAGCTCATGAACACAGCTCCCATCTGCTGCGGGGCCCAGTCTGGGACTTCTCTGGTGACTGCTCCACAGCTTCAGTGGTGACGGTGATGTAATTACCATCAGGGGGTTTGCATTCAATATATATATATTTGCATATATTCCATTATTGTTATTATTTTCATTAAAGCTGTTCTAGTTTCCTTTTCTAATCACTAAGTTTCTCTCCCTTGTTCCCTTTCTCTTCCCCTTTGGGGAGGGAGGTTAACAAAGAGCATCTATTAAAGGTCTAAGGGTCTGCCTTGACTCTAAACCGTGACAGAGAATTAAAAAGCACTTGCATTATCAGTTTTGAATCAGTGAGTCTACTTTGACCAGCTTTGGCTTTCTCATTTAGAAAGAAATTATCTAGTTTAAAGTTTACTCAAAAACAGTTGAGGTAAATCACTAGTTGCAATGTATGCTGAACTAGAATTAAACTGTCTTAGTGCAGTGAATTTGGATGATGTAACAAAACTTGATTTAAATCAGTTTTTATAGAAACAATTGAAGCTAGACTAATTCCCACTACAAAGGATGACAGAAGCCTAATGAGAAATGCAAATGCTGTTGGAACTCATTTACAGGACTTTGAGATGTAATTTGCACCTTCTCACAACTCTCAGATATATTAATTACACCAATCACAGTCTCTTACAGTTCTACATGGTCATGGGTCTGTAACAATGTTTAAAGACTCATCCCTGTTCTACAGTAAATAATCAGGCAAAGAATGTGTTCTTGAACTGAGACAGCTCAAAAGGTGAAAGTAAGGCAAAATTTCAATAAAGGTATGTCAGGCTGCAGTTTTCAAGTCTTATTAGGTCCATAATTATCTTTAATCGGATCTACATCTCATGTAAAAATACTAGACCTCCTTATTTTCCACTGCAAAAAGCATATCTGCAGTTCACAATAACAAATACTTTGTGTTTATCTTTTCCTGATAAACATCATGAAATCAGATAACTCATAGAAAAAAATTTTGTTCTTTTTTTTGTTTGGTTTGGTTTGGTTTTGGTTTTGTGTGTGTGTGGGGGGGTTATTTCTTGTTAGACCTATTTCATAGGAAAAGTCCTAGTATATTTTAATTTTCACCATTTATACAGCATTTCTGAAATTCTGCCCTGTGCTTCTTAAAATATTAAATAAAGATTGGACTGAAAAGCTTAGAGTGGGTGGATATTTTATAAAGAGAAAGCAACCACAAAATCTGGCAATTCACAAAAGCACAAAGAGGCCCCTGAAAATGACCTTGTTGACATATGCATATTTTTGTCATAACTTGCTGGTCCATTCATCTCATAATAAAAATTATCCCCAAGAATTTGTCATGATAACAATCTATCTTTTAAAGGAGCATATAATCAGAGTGGTAGATCTGGGAACTGTAGGTCCAGACACTGTATGGTAGCAGCATAGGAGTTTATATTTGTCTGGATAAAGCTTAGGCAGGCTTTCATGTGGAATCTTTTCACTCTGTTCCTCCCCTTCCTGGCATATCTTTCATATTCCCTTTGCAAGAAAAACAAAACAAAACAACAAAAAACCCACCCCAGAAACAAAACAAAACAAAACCCAACCAACCAAACAACAGAACAAAACTCATTTTACCTGGACACAGTTGAAACAGTCTGATACTGTTCATTATTCATTTCAGGTCAGATAACAATATATAAATATAAAGCATTTGTTGTGATAACCTGTTGGGTTTGTCTTTTTTTTTTTTAAGATGGGACTTTCTAAATTTCATGGCTTTCATTATAGTCGATGTAGCATTAGAAAGATTCAGCAGCAAAACTTCATCTTTCACCCAAAAAATGTCACTTTATATGGATTAGGTTCTTCTGTGTTTTGGGCTTTTTTTTAAAAGGAAACTAGATAAGCCAGATCAACAACACAAAGTTGTTAATCACAACACCATGAATAATTTACGAGATAAACATGATCATTTTCTGTCAAACTGACCATGATTTTTACAAATATATTAACTCTACATAACAACAAACAAACAAACCTGTTTAAAACATTTCTGCTCCTGCATGAGACTCATACTCCATTTCTCCCTATGATTTCAAATTATTGATCTAATAGTTTTGTCTCCAGTCTAGCTATGAATTCCTAAGTGAATTATCTTTGCTTGAAATGGAAAGCTAAATGTTCAGTGTTTGCAGTTTTTTTCTGATTAGACGATTGGATCTCTCCATTTTCAGAAGCCCTAACCCACCCCCACACATGAAATGCTAAGGAGCATTCGGGGTGCTCCTCAGCTGTCAGTAAAGCAGACACAGAGCCAGGATGGGGCTACTCTCAAATACTCCTTTGGGACTGGGGGGTTCTTGTCTTTGTCTGCCTATCCCCCTGTGCAGGAGGTACTGATGTGGTGTCAGGGGGAGGTGAGGCACTGGTTCAGTGCCAGTTCCCTACCTGTCACCGTGTTCATGGTAGCTCAAGTCAGCATTGCAAACGGAGCGTTTCCTTAGGGCTGCTCTTAACAGGGACAAACTAGTTCCCCCCAGCCCAGTGGCTCCACGGAATGGACATTTAGAGGCATTTTGTTCCCTAGTGGTAGTTATATCAGCATCAGCTCTGGCACAGTGTGGGGATTGGACAGGAAGAACGAGGATGCTGAACAAGAAAAAAGGTGCAGAAGAGGCAGCGTGGGTGGTATGCAGGGTTTGCATCACCTGCTTTGGAGTAAATGCGGCACATGAAGTAGTCACTGGAACAACACTCAGCCTTTGTGCTTTTCTGCTTTTCTTTAGGTGGTGCTGTCTCCAGATTAGCATTTTTGGACAGGCACTAGCTCTGAAGGCACAGCAGGGCACAAAGCATGCTCTGTTTCAGATGCTGTCATTTTCCCATGACCAGCAGTGGTCTGCACTTTGGTCTGAACCTTCCTGACAGTGTTGTCAGTTCCCCTCCATGCTCGTCTTACTATGTTTCTGTCCTTTCTCCACGTGTCTTGATCATTGCTCCAAGCCACTCATCTGATGCTATAATGTAGCATTCAGAAAAAGAAAATAGCAGTGCTTCAAGGCAACAGAAGGAGACAGTTTTTCAGTTTTATGTAACTCGTGAACCTCTGTAGTTATTTAGTTGCATTGAATAATTAAGGGGGGAGGATGCCTGAAACGCAGCATTCTCTTTGTTGCCTGTGAAAGGTCATGCATCTCATAGCACTTCAGACATCTATCCAGCAACCAGTAGAGACTTTTTTAGAAACGCATGCATTTATACATTCAAAGATTATCTTTAAGCACCCCTCCAGGCCCTCTCTGCCAAATCTTCTCATTATAAGGCCAAATCCTGTTCATGGTTTTGTCAGCATTACTCTGCTGCTCTCAGCAGTGACCCCACGGTCACAGTGGTACAGAAGTGCACCCAGCACACACCATCCTAAACCTTCCCCCCGACCCGGCCAGTAGTGCTCCTCTGCCTGCTGACCTGACACACAAGCCGACGCAGATACCAATCCACAAATATTGGTCCTCAGTTCAGATCAGTACCCAGACAAGCGCCAAAACATGTTACAGCTGCTACTCACCCCTGACCCCTCACACCAGACTTCTCCAGAAAACTCTCTGCCAACCTGCACTCCAGGCAAATTCTCCAGCCACCTCTGCTCAGGCTAATTCTCCTGCATCTCCTCCCAAAGAAACTTGACTGCCACCGCTCCATGGCAAGGGGGTGACCCTTCTTAGAGACCTTTCTTTCTCTCATCAGACTTTCCCCTTTCCATGCAGCTTACCCTTCCCTTGGAAATTAGACATCATCCTAAGGAATAAAAACTGTTTAAAAACCTGTAGAGCATACCTGGTTTCCTCAGAGATTTGCAACTAAAAAGCAGGGGGGCATTGACACAGAATTGCATGGGCATCCTCCTTCTGGGGACTCCTCTGCTAGCATTTGACACAGTCCCGGTCAGAGGGATGCTGCTGCATCTGCACAAACTGCTGCAGTGAAGCCTCGGAGTTTCTGTCAGACTGCTGGATGAAATCAGAGCTTCCTTGCTGGTATGCTCTGGCTCCTTTTCAGCTTCACACAAGCAGCCTGTCCTGCAGAGGCTTGGAATTTGGAGGTTGCTTTCGCTTGTTTTTCTTTGAACTGGCTGTGTTACTGTGTCTGCAGTGCTGCTGAAGGGAAAATAAAAAAAAAGGGGGAAAAAAAGGAGGGAGGGGGAAAGAAAGGCAAAAAGAAACTCGTGGGGGCTTTTACTGTCAGTGGTGCAGGAGGATCAGTACACAATGCAGACAGCTAAAGAGACTGTGCTAAGTGGTGCAAGAGGCTAAAAGCTTTCCAATATGTTATTCCATTGTGTTTGCTTGAGCACTGTATATAAGCATATAATAAGGAAACAGTTCAGCCCTAAGGACACTTTCATGAACTGAGAAGACTATGTGGAGAACTCAAAACTCTGTCCTGTTCTGAAAAACAAACAAACAAACAAACAAAAAAACACCAAAACTTTTCAATGAGCAAATCTGTGCTGATATTTTCAAAAAAAGTTTCTGGTCTCCAGTTGATGTTATTTCTCTTAGTATGACGTTATAAAAAGAAAAGGGTGAGGGTGATCAAAACATGCAATTCAAAATCTCTACATACATCTCTCAGCCTGCAGTTTTAGATGTCTCCTTTTGAATTTCCCTCTTCAAGGACAACAAGGCCAGGATCCCTTTATTCTAGTCACAATAAAAAAGTATATTATTCTCAAATACTAAATTACTTATCTAAATGTGAGTGATCCCAACTGCATAGGCACCAACTCTCTTATAGCTAACACTGGTGTGTTAGTTTCAGCTAAATGGGAAGAGATACAGAGCCACAGTGATCTGCCCTTGCACTGTGAACATACTGGCAGCAGTCAAGTACCAAAAGCACAGCTAGTACCGAGAAGTCACTAACTCTTGATGCACCATCCTGAGCACTGAGCTGAGCTGCCAATATAATATTTGTATTTCTCATGAAGAATTGATGGTTTAGACTGCTTCGTTGAGCTTCTCTGCCACATATCACCATGCCAATTTACCCATTAGTCTTAATATATTGAATTACCTCTATGACTTCTGTCATTACAATGTGGTCTTGGGATTTGCATCAAACATTCACTGGGCACATTTGCTTTTCACTTTCTGCATAGTCACAGCTACATCTCAGGGCACAGTTTCACTAAGCCCAGGTGCTGCAAAGGAAATGTTCATGCTTGTCTGGTGTAGCAGTCAGCTGGATCAGCCCACTGACCCAGCTGAAAAACAATCTCCTATTTTTCTAGGGCAAGTTTTCAATCAGATCAGCTTGCTGACCTGTTTGTTGGCAGAGTCACGAGTACTGTGCCAACACAAGGGAGGAGGGAACGTGGATCTGCAAGATGAAGGGCAACTCCATACGTCTTGATTTCAGTCTGCATGTCAGTCTCTTAAGCCTCACCATAAAGGCAAAGTTTACCATATACTCACTGAACAACATAGGCATTGGCTAAGCACAGTTGTATTATGCTTGAGTCTGCATTTATAGTCACCAGACCTACACGACCTTAACTTCAGAGGATTTAATCCACATTTACAGTTATCTGAGGGGTAACTCAGGCAATATCCATGCAAGGAGCAGCTTTCATGAAGGAAGAAGATAGAGGTCACTGCCAGTGCAATGTTGTTGGAAACATAATCACTATCTAACCTGACCTCTCAGTTTTGGGAAGCTTTTGGAAATTCTCTAGATGTAAAAGTCCTTCGTCTTCTAATATCAAGAGAAAACTGCTTCTCAGTTTCAAGGAGACAAAATCTGGCACAGGAGGCTATGAAATACTACAGCAGAATTTTCTGTCTGACACAGAAACCTCAAATAATTCCTGCATTGATGCTGTAGTACCTCCATGTGATAAGATGATGTTTGTACATCTGCTTGGGAATTTATAAAAATTTTATGTCTCTTTAAAGTTTTACTTAGAAGTTGAACATCTGCAATAGGCAGATGAGGCTTGAGGTTTGTCTCATCTAACTTCTCTCCCCAGTAAGTTAGACATGCAGTCTAAACCAAAATTCTTATGTGATCAGCTGGGAGACATAGGAACCTCCAGAAGGCAAATCAGTCCATCCTAACATAGGTATGTTGCATAAGTGGAGTAAACTGTCCCCTGAAAATTCCCCTCTCCCTCCCTTTCCACTAACAATAGAAGAAGCCAAGGCAACTTCCTTAAACTGAAAAAGGAAAGGAACTCCTCTGTATTCATTAAAGGACTGATATGAACCAAAGAAAACCCAGATTCATGAGGATGAACTAGGCTGTGAGGGTAATCTAGAGCTGTGTCCATCAAGTGCCATCTAAACTGTGCACGGATCTATCAAAAACTTGTGTAAGCCCATTTTCTTCTAACTTCTTGAGCTACGGTTTGCTTTTGGAACAGGAAACCAGAGCATCCGTGGGGTTGGAGGTCTGGCACAGGGTGTACTTAGGCCACAAGGAAGTCCCAGAACCCATGTGGTTGTACCAGAGTGGGTGTATCTTCTCTCAGGCAGGTGATTATTGCAGGCAGAAGAACCACATGCTGAGCAGGAGTTCAGAGGTCCAAAGCCTTGGTAGTGTTTAGATACTGCTCTCCCTGAAGGTGTGTCAGACATACTGGGACACCAACACAACCACCTGATAAAAGGCCAAAAGTCTGCACCACCTTAAAGTCTGAAAATGCTCCTGTGGCAGAGAGTGAGAGTGTCAGGCTTTCAAGTCTATATGCTTCTTGTACAAAGTCAATTTGTCACTTGCTGGATCCAGTCCAGGTAGGACGTAAGTCTTACCATCATTACAATTTAAAACAGACACTTCTGCTCAGATCAGACTGCAATTATGTGTAATTTGGGAACAGAAAAGCCTAAATGCTGCACGCATTCAGCACTGGAATGGTACCATTTCCACGGCTTGCCTGTGTCACAGATGACGGCAACGGAGCCTTAGTGATGGAAATGGCGTCCTCCAGGCAGAGCAGGTTTGTTGCTATGCTATTTCTGAGCCCTCTGCTTACTTCTGTTACTGGAAATGACTTACGTTTGTTTCTAAATCGGTCCCTATTGATTAGCACTTAGTAAGTGGCTGCATGGCTTAATATAATGATCATGCTGCTTTTGTTATTCCTGATGCACAGAAGACTGTTCTTTCTTTTTTCAGTTGCAGGATGTTCTCATTAGCTCAGTTTAGCACCATGCACACTTCATAGCCCAGGGTACCAGATTTTATTTTTAAGTATTTTATACTGGCAACAAATAGAAAACAAAGTGCCTACTACTCATTTTAAATGAAGCTATGACTATCTATCAAAATATTAATGAGGTATAAAATATCACAGAGCTCATGAGGGTTTTTTTGCACTAGGTATTTTATTGACTATACTTATTACAGAAAATGCTTGGTTTTCCCAACAGTATTTTAATTACACTTAGAAATAGTTTAGCTTTATACTTCTTTTAAGCCTATGCTTTGACTAAAAAATATACATTGATGTTTAATCAGAGGAGTCCATTAATATTTGCCTTTAAATGCATTCATTGTAAATATCACATTATACATTTACCGTTGCCTGACAAGCTGCTGTATACTCTCTGTACTGATTTCCTGACTGTAGCATTACACTTTCTGTGATTATACCTCTAAGGAACTTTTACTTAGCTCTTGTATTCCATCTCCTTTCCAGAGAAAAACTTGGTATCAACTGTCAATTACTGTTTACAGAAATTTATTCAGCCATTTTCTTCAGCACTTTCTACTAATTTTCATCCTAGTAAGAGAATTAGTTGAAAACACAAGATTATACATGGTTACACAAGCAGTCAAAAGTCATTCTCATCAGTGTTTGTTGTATATATTCAGTCAGATGCTCAGCAAGATGGTAACAATAGCTCCAGTGTAGTACAGGGGAAAGAGAGTATATGGACCATTACTGCATGCAGTGTGCCAAATCACGTGATATTCATGTCCTAACCCTTTCTACAATAGCCTGTTAACATCTACACCACCACCGATCAGTATAAGTTATGGTTCTCCAGGGTTTGTTAGGGAAGAGGATCAAACAGCCAGTTTAAGTTCCTGTGGAGTTTCTTGGGGAGCTCATCTACCTGCATTTCCCAGAAGTGCTGCTGTACCATTCACCTCAGCCTCTAAACACTGCAGTAGTGCCCACTGCACATCTCACAGCCACAAGCCACTGTCTGAGCAAGAGCCCCCAAAGGGAAAACAGAAGTGGCTTGTGGCTACCTCTGTACTCCTTTTCAAATTGACAAAGCTGTGGTGCAGTAGTGCCAAGCTCCTGATGGGAATACAGATACATTCCTTTCCCCATCCAGCAGTTCTGCAGTTGCTATTCTTCATTTTACAATGCAGGAACATCAGTTTATGATCAGAGTCTGGATCTAAAATAGGTTGCAAAGAACTGTTTCAGGTGCAGCATGGAGCTATCCCATCAGGCTGTCGCTCAAAGGTGTCTAACAACAACATCATTAATTAATTTTGGAAGCCATCTTTGATTCTGACTCTCTGCACAGTTCTGGTGTATCCTGAAGTTAACACAGCTATCTCTCAGCTATTCATGACCATCAGGAAATGAAAGCTGATCATTCACCTTCATCTCTCTTCTGAGAAAAGGACTTTAAACTGATGCTAGCATTGGGTGACTGCATGAAGTAGCCCAGCAGATTATAATAGTACTCTACCCTCTCCTGTTGTACAACAGAGCTCCTGATTGAAAATTTACAAGAAGCTACTGCTTCAGGTAGCTGGGACTGATGTCTATGTGACTATAGACAGAATTGACGTGAACACCATGGAGACAGAAGGAAGACCCTTGCATCTAGCATAATATCTTTACAGTGTATAAGCAAGGTCAGTTTTGTTTACACTGGTGCTGTTTTACCAGGTCAATTCTTGAATACGTATTTTTCAGAAGGCAATAGAAGAGACCAGAGGCTCTCCCCTGTGGTGTGCACTCTGCATACTTCCTGCTTTAGCACATCCTACTCATACTGAACACATTCAGAAAATCATTCATTAACACTTTAGGTGTTGCCAGAAGTGTCACTGCAGTAGCACTAATGCTGTCCTGGCCAGTGATAGCCCTTTAAGAAAGCTAGATGTCTGTTTCTGGTAATATAAAATCTCTAAGAGATGGATGAGGAAGATTACAAAAATTAGAAGATAATACTAATGTAGACAGCTGATGCTATTTTAACTGCAACGTACGACAATTTTTAGTCATCCTTCAGAGGATGCTAATCTTTATCTTGGCAGGCTGATAAACAAAACCACAATCACAGGATACACAAATGACTCATCTTGGAGGGCTACGCTTCTTCAGCGCCAGTGTGATGTTCCACCAAGAACATACAAATGCAAAATGTAATTTAGGAGTTGAGAGAGGCTGGGGGTGGTATCCTCAGCTGTATGCTCCACTGTATGCTCACAACAGCTTCCCTCCCGACTCTGTGTACAGTGTAACAGCTTCTATATTTTGTTCACATGAATGTAAGAGAAACACAGTGCAGCTCAGTAGCAGATGGAGGCTGTCATTTCAATAAAATTGCCCGAATAAAATCATGCATGTACTTTCAAGGAGATATCACTTTTGAAAGAAGATGATAAGAAAGGTCCCTTCCTTAACTTCAACCTTACCTGAAGTAAAAACAAACAGCAACCTACATCCCAAATTTTTAATATTTAAGTACATAAAGATGATTAAGGGACTTGAGCATCTCCCCTGTGAAGAGAGTTGGGGCTGTTTTGTCTTATGAGGAAAAGACTGAGAGAGGATCTTATTAATGTCTACAAATATCTGAGGTGTGGGTGTCAAATGGAAGGAGCCAATCTCTTTTCTGTAGTGCCTGGTAACAGGACAAGAAATAATGGGTATAAACTTGAACATAGAAGGTTCCACCTTCTATGGAACTTCTTTTCTGTGAGGGTGACAGAGCACTGGAACAGGCTGCCCAGACAGGCTGCGGAGTCTCCTTCTCTGGAGATTTTCAAAACCCGCCTGGATGCGTTCCTGTGTGGCATGCCCTAGGTGATCCTGCTTTGGCAGGGGGTGATGATCTCCAGAGGTCCCTTCCAACACCTAACATTCTATGATTCCTAACCTGTTCCAATGAAAGAGAGGCATTTTTGTTTCATTTCATTCTGGTTTTGGTTGCTGCTTTTTATTATTAAAATGGGAGGAAGGATGGTCTTGTGATTATAATCGTAAGCTACAAGTCAGGAGATCAACATTCAGCTTTTCAAAATTTTCCTCAGTAGCTTTGGTCTCTGCCCTAGGAAAGAGTGAGTGACGTGCTTCCTTAGTTTACAGGACTGCAAGAACTTTTAAGATGCAAAAAAAAGCTTTCAAGAACCCTGTCCACAATGTCAACTCTTTAATGTGGCAAGGCCCTTTATTTCACAAGCCAAGTTTTCACAAACAAAACACTTTGGTCTGAAAAGGCAGGTCTAGAACACAGAAATGAAAGACAGAAATGTGCATGTTAGTGATCCAAGGGAAAGGGAAAGCCTCTTGTCTTTGACTGCAGCATAGGTATTCCAGGAGACTTAGTCCATGGAAACATCATCAGTGATTCTACCACCAAAACTGGAGTCTGAGGTGATGAAGACAGACCACATTGTGATCAGCTCTAGGGAAACGTAGCAGCTCACCTATGAGATGCTATTTTCATGTTATGGTCATGTATGTTTCAGGTCATGGTCATGTGTCCCAAAAAAGGAAGGCAGGCAAGAATGCAAAGAGGCCTGCATGGGTGAACGAGAGGCTTCTAGACACTCTTAGATGCGAAAAGAGAGTCTACAGAGAGTGGAGCTGGGGGCAGGTAGCCTGGGAAGAATACAAAGAAGCCATCTGAGCAGCCAGGGATCAGGTTAGGAAAGCTTATTAAATCTGCTATTAAGTTATTAAAGTTATTAAGTTATTAAATCTGGCCAGGGACATAAGGGTAACAAGAAAAACTTCTATTGGTATGTCAGTGATAAAAGGAAGGCCATGGAAGATGTGGGCCCTATCTGAAAGGAGACAGGAGACCTAGTCACAAGGGATGTGAAGAAGGCTGAGGTACTCAATGACTTCTTTGCCTCAGTCTTCACTGACAAGTGTTCCAGCCACACCGCCCAAGTTTCAGAAGGCAAAGGCAGGGACTGCGAGAAGGAAGTAAATGAAGAACAGGTTAAAGACCATCTAAAGAACCTGAAGGTGTAAAAATCCATGGGACCTGATGAGATTCATCCATGGTTCCTCAGGGAACTGGCAGATGAAGTTGCTGAGCTGCTTTCCATCATATTTAAAAAGTCATGGCAGTCTGGTCAAGTTGCCACTGACTGGAAAAGGGGAAACATAACCCCCATTTTCAAAAAGGGAAAAAGGAAGAACTGGTCAACTATAGGCCAGTCAGTTTCACCTCTGTGCCTGACAAGATCATGGAGTAGATCCTTCTGAAGGCTCTGCTATAGCACATGGAAGACGAGGAGGTGATTGGTGGCAACCAACACAGCTTCACCAAGGGCAAATCATACCTGACAGATTTGGTGGCCTTTTACACAGAGTTACAATACTGGTGTATAAGGAAAGAGAAAATGACACCATCTACCCGGACTTGCATAAAGCATTTGACTCTGTCTCATATCACAGGACATGGACAACGGAGTCAAGTGTACCCTCAGCATGTCTACAGATGACACCAACCTGTGTGGTGCCATCAACACACTGGAGGGAAGGGATACCATCCAAAGAGACCTGGACAGGCTTGAGAGGTGGGCCCATGCCAACCTCATGAAGTTCAACAAGACCAAGTGCAAGGTCCTGCACATGGGTCAGGGAAGTCCCAAGCACACATCCAGGATGGGCAGAGTGTGGATAGAGAGTAGTCCTGAGGAGAAAGACTTGGATGTGCTGGTTGATGAAAAGCTCAACATGAACCAATAATGTCTGAGTGCAGCCCAGAAGGCCAACCATATCCTGGGCTGCATCAAAAGAAGTGTGGCCAGCAGGTCGAGGGAGGTGATTCTCCCCTTCTACTCCATTCTCATGAGTCCACACCTGGAGTACTGCGTCTGGCTCTGAAGCCTTCAGCACAAGAAGGACAGGAACCTGTTGGAGCAGGTCTAGAGGAGGGCCACAAAAATGATCAGAGGGATGGAACACCTTTCCTATAAGGACAGGCTAAAAGAGTTGGGGTTGTTCAGCCTGGAGAAGAGAAGGCTCTGGAGAGACCTTATTGTGGCCTTCCAGTATCTGAAGGGTGCCTAACAAGAAAGCTGGGGAGGGACTTTTTATAAGGTCTTGTAATGATAGGATGAGGGGTAATGGCTTCAAAATGGAAGAGGTTAGATTTAGATTAGAAATTAGGAAGAAGTTCTTAACTCTGAGGGTGGTGAGACATTGGAACAGGGAAGTTGTGGATGGTCCATCACTGGATGTGTTCCAGACCAGGTTGGAGGGGGCTTTGAGCAACCTGTTCTAGTGGGAGGTATTCCTGCCATGGCAGGGGAGTTGGAACTAGGTGATCTTTAAGGTCACTTCCAACCCAAACCATGCTATGATAATTCTCTGTAAGTACAAAAATGCCAGTTCCCAAATACATTACACGCTGAGCTTTTCTGTAGCAATGTGACATGGAAACACCAAGTAGTTTTACTCCTGCACTCTCGTCAATCTATTAACATTTACACCTCAGTGCTACCTAATGGCTTGCCCATTGAGGGGTCCCACTGTGCTGGGTGTGGTACAAATAAATGACCTCCTTCCTTAAAGGAGGTTTCATTGTTTGGAGGCAGTGGAGATCTTGATGCATTCATTGCAGAACTGCATACTCCATCTGGCAATGTCCACCACTTTGTGGGAAGTTTGCAAGAGGAGAAACAAATGCAGAAGAATAAAGCAGAAAGGACTGCTGCTTATAAAAGCATTTCCAGTCAGAAAGGAGAGTGAATTCTGTATGCCTCTAGCCATTGGAAACTTCTGAGAGGGCAGGCTGTGGCAGGAAATAAAAAAGCACATTGAATAAATCACTTGATGCTCTGATTAAGAGGCATGGGACTGTGTATCATGTGACAGTTAAAGCCGTAAGCTCCAGCCTTGAAGATATCATTTGGTACACAAGCAGTCTGAATGGGCAGATGGTATTCATGAGCAGGATTACTATTTCTAGCAAAACAGGTCAAACCAAGTCATCTAGAAACTGAATTAAAATTGAAATATAATTATCTCTGAAGACGTATG
This sequence comes from Ceryle rudis, assembly GCA_033439905.1. Lineage (NCBI taxonomy): Eukaryota > Metazoa > Chordata > Aves > Coraciiformes > Cerylidae > Ceryle > Ceryle rudis. The sequence goes on from JAAGNO010026159.1 coordinate 13,528, forward strand.
ACTTTAAAAAGAGAGCTAATGAATTTGGCTTATTATAACTGTATCATTTTAAACAACAAAATCATACTGTGTAATAGAGAAAAGCTTTGCCCTTGCTTCTTTTCTGCACACACATTTTCCAGCATGAAACTTGCCTCCAAGTAGGAATGGATCAGCTGGCTGGTACTGACAAAAAGTATCCATTTTTCTAAACTGCACCATAAGGCCACAGGCTGATTGACATCATGTCATGAGTACAAGCAAACACTACAAAGAAAGCGTGGTTCAGTTACAGCAATGACTTTCTGAGCAGTACCCAGCCTCACTTTCCTACGGCTTTTTTGTGAGCAGGCGCCTTGACAGGTCACTGACTGCTCTGAGCCAGGGGTTAAAGCAGGGTGTATAGGCACCTCAGGGACTGGACTCTCTGCCCCATAAAAGTTGTTAAAATCATTAAAATCCACCATGAGGCAGAGGCACAAGACAGTCATAAGGCTCAAATTCCTTATGGCCACAAGGGGATGACTTTACTACCTTTGGTTGCTGGCTAGTTTGGAGCAGAGGGTGGGAGGAGTTGCTTTTGAAAACCCGGGTTCTAATGGCCACTCAATAACTCCCAATCTTTCCACAATGAGGGAGGGGAAAATAACAGAGGTCCTGGGGTAACAGAAAGAGCCAGGCAGCTGCTTACAGGGGTAGGATGATGAGCTGGTGCAAAATCCCTGCAAAGGACTTGGTGGTTTGCGAAGGGCCTCAGGGAATGAGGCATCATTCTGCTTTTTCTATATAAGCATCTGCTGCCAGGGACCATTTCTAACAGACCCATCCCCAGCATTTTTCTTTACCACAGGACCCCCAAACCCCAGCACATTAGCAGAGTATTAGCAGAAAATCAATACCTTGGTTCACTTTAATGGACACCAAACACCTGGGCAATTCAAGTGCTCTGCTTTGTTTTCCTGAGCCTGGATGAATGAGATCCTGCTCTGCTCCCCACAATGTGGCTCAGTGCTTCTTCACACTTGGAGAAGTCTCCAAACCTCCTTGGCACCATCTGACATGAGGCTCCTGAGTCAAGCCTAGAAAGTAATTTCCCAGACCATGTCTTGCCCCAGAAGCCTGCAGACAGGTGATGAGCAACAGCCAGCACCCATCACACAGTGCTGGGTAGTGTGAGGCAGAGCCAGCTCCACATTTCACAGGCAAAGGCACTGACAGCCCATGTCTCACAGTGCTGCTCTGGCAGGCTGGGCCAGCCAGGGCTTTTGAAGGAGGCAGGCAGCTCCCTTACCTCAGGCTGGGGAGGAGGCAGTAGGCAACAGCCTCACAAGCCAGAGCAGAGAGGCCACCAGCCTGGAACAGCTCTGCTCACTTGTGAGAAACAGGGTGGCTCACCCTGATCTTTCCATGCCACTTCTGCATCACCAGTCCCAGAAGCATGAGGAAATTATGCCTGGGGCTGCCACTAAACCAGTAAAGGCTTAGGGAAGCAGACACCTTCCTCCACTGTGTATTAGAGGTATGGTGTGGAAAAAACCCATGAAGCTGCAGAAGAGCAGAGGTGACGTAAAAGAGGAGGGAGGACACTGCCATCTCTATACAGATGATGGGATGGTTAAAGAACACCAAGAAGGTTCAAATTGCATTGGGAAATTTGTGTGGTGGTCACTGCCCAAAATCCCAGTAAGGCAGTCTTTGTTCCAAGGGGTTTGTGTTACTGATGCATCCACTGGTAAAAAGTAGCAGGAGAGAGGAGACAACAGACCGTCACATTTTTATCTGGGGGAGAAAAGGAAGCACAGTGGGAAACAAAGGCTGAAGGTGGTAAACCATGAGCAAAGGAAAAGTAGAAGCACAGGCAGTGAAGCCGGCTGAAAATGAAGGGACTGGGAAGAAGTCATGACAAAGAATTTGGCTTGGTAGCTGATCTACTAGAGATAATCAGGGACAAAGCACTGTCCAAGCATGAAGTCAGCTGTTTTTGTCTCCCTGCTTTTGCTTAAATGAACTCCCTGCATCAGCCATCTCTGCCTCTGGTGCAAGAGAGACAGAGGCTGGTATGTGCAGAGCAGATGTTGAGCAGCATGACCCTGAAGAGAACGATTGTGTTATATCAATATCTCACTAATTTCTGTGCCAGACTGTTCAAAGCAAACAACTACGTATATTGGCTGATTGCTCTATATAAAAGATAACAACCTTGGTCCCAAACTGGGGGTATAGCTCATTCTGTGGTGTTACTTTTATTCCAAGCCTCAGACTCTTCTGCAACTAATCAAAATGTCCTTTGTGTTTCTTCTACCCATGCCCACATATGAATTTAATATGTATGATAGTAACACTTGTAAGAAATACCAAACCGAGACATTTGGAAAATAAAGCTGTGCTTTTAACCACAAGACACACACAGTGCGAGCAGGGCCTCTAGCATGCCTTGTTCAGCTACAGGGGCCATGGAGCATGGGGGCAGAGATGTTGCAGCAGTTTGCATCTCACAGATACCTGTTGCTTCTTCTCTGCAATGAGCCTTTCAGCAAAGGTGACAATTCCTGCCAGCTCTGGTGGTGCTTCTGCAATGTGCATTGGCCAATGGTTACTCTTTTTAAAGTTTCAGCTAAAGGACATTTATTGATCCTTTGTCTCATGTCTTCCCTTCTTCCTTTCCTTTCCTTTCCTTTCCTTTCCTTTCCTTTCCTTTCCTTTCCTTTCCTTTCCTTTCCTTTCCTTTC
>JAAGNO010026159.1:16335-27084 GCA_033439905.1 Ceryle rudis
TCCTTTCCTTTCCTTTCCTTTCCTTTCCTTTCCTTTCCTTTCCTTTCCTTTCCTTTCCTTTCCTTTCCTTTTTTTATTATTTAATAGGCTGGAGCATAAGGTATGGAAAGCAAGAACTAACAAAGGGAAATCAGTGGCTTTCTGGCTCACAGAAACCTGAATGGTTGCCAATTTGTAGGCAAATATGCAAACTGAATCTAAGTACACTCATTTGAAGTTGTAAAAAGTATTTAAATGCTGTATTGGCCTTGTGACTTCTTTGGACTTCTGCTATCCATAATTAATTATTTGTTGCATGTGACTTGTCAGTTAAATCCTATGTGTAGTTTCTTCTATATACTTGCCTGCTAGTGTATGAGAAAAATGGTGTATGAGAAAAATCTCCCTGAAATGTGAGTAAAAAGAAATGCCTTCTGCAATTTTTGGTGCAAAATAAAAGGAAAACAGAAGTAGGTTAAGTCTGAGCAAAGATGGCTTTTGGATGGGCAAAATATTTGGAAATAGTTTCTTTCCTTTTTCATTCAAGTCCTGTCAAACTATACCAATTCACCCAGAGACTGGGCACAAGAGATGCAAAGGTTATGTCTGATAGAGATAAACTTCTCTTTTATCTCATTATGTGGTCAGTTTCTGAGCTGTAATTTGAACCGTGGATCAAGTAAATGTAACAAAGACACAAAGCATTAGTCAGACTTCAGTAGGCACAGGTCCTCAGATTCAGTTTCCAAACTTTCCAGTTTGTGGTGAGCATCAGATATCATAAGCCTCAGAATCTATTCTTTTAAAAGGATTCAGTTGTCTGAAGGGAACCTAAGAATGCCAGTGACAAATTACAGTATGCAGGTAATTAGGTTTGCTTGGTCTTTTTATGCTTCCTTTCCCTCATAACAGGGACTCAAGGTGTCAAGATAAGCACCAGTAATAGTTTAGACTGATGTCCTTGGAGCCTTTCAGGGCCGAAGGATGGCTGAGCTCCCACCATGGGCAAAGGAAGCCCAGACTTCAACTAGCGAACAGTGTGAGGAAGACTATGAACGACCACCGGAGGGGGAAAAGACCCTAACCCTAATTTCATTACGCATGCTCGGATTATGTAAATGAATTCCAGGAACTCATTAAAGTAAGACTGCCCTTTCGAGGAAATTGGATGAATATGTCTGTTTTTCCTGTATATTAGATGGTGTGTTTTGCTGATTTGTTGGAGCACTTACAGAGGAGAATCCCCAGTGCTGCTGCAGCGCTGCAGTAACAAATGCCTGCTTAATAACAACTCTGCTGTTATTGGGTATTCATCTCGGAATCCTTACCCAGCTGCACCCAGCCTCCCACCTCAATGAGGAGCGCTAGAAAGCAAGGGAGTTTGGAAGCTCCGAATTTTTTTTCAGTGTCATCACCACATCTTAATGCTGGAGTGATTCAGAGAGGCCTCAGTGTAAGTGCATGCCAGGCTCCATTCAGCAAGATGGCCAACATGCAAATGAAAGATAAATAAATGACAAACTGCTACAGCTTCAGCTTGCAGAGTGTCATATAACTATTGGAAAGTGTTTAGCACTTTCCACTTCAGTTAATTTCCATAGAAGCTGAGAGATTTCAGCACTGACATAGTTGCTCCCTTGCTTTGTAATACTGAGCCTTAGAGAACAAGAGGAGCAAGGAGCTGCAGAACCCTGGGACAGAGGGAGCTGTGCTTGTGTGACAGCTACACACTTGGTAAACACAGCTCTGTCCATGACTCCCACAGCCCATTGTTTTTCTATGGTGGATAAATGGAGGTCGCAGGCACTCTAGTCTCTGAAGCATTACTAAATAAATCCAGAGCCGTCTCTATTTTGCTTAAGGTTTAAATTATCATTTTTAAGTTTAACCGTTCTAAGGAAAACCCTCCTATCTTCCATCTTCACAGTGCAGGCCTGTGTGTTAGTTTATAGACTGTTAATGGTATAGATATCACTGTTATGGCAAAAGTGACAAGTTTACTGGCATTTACTGTAGACATGAAAGGAAAAATCTCTGCTTTTAATATCTGTACTAATTTATGCTCTCTGGTCAGGTTCATTGAGAAGAGGTGTTTAAAGCTGCTATATTTATTTTATTGTTTACTTATTCTAGTGGCTAATTACATATATATTCCCCTAGCAGCTTTGTACATGACAGACTAAGTATGATCAGCCTAAAGAGCCCAAACAGAGCACAAGAGGCAGCAAAAATAATTCTCCAGGCTGTGCTGCCTTGCCACAGCAAAACCCCATCACCTTCTTTAGTCACTCTGATACTCAGTAACTTTTTAACTTTGTTATGTAAATAATTTATAAAGAAGTTGATCCTTTTATGTCGCTTCTCTTCAAAAGGTTTATGTCAGTGTGTCTCTCTCTGGCTGGGGCTCAGCCACATGCTGCTGTGCCTGCAGTTTGCCAGGGGCGTGCAAAGCCTCCAGTGACTAGGAGGATCATTTACCTGCATAGGAGCCACTGAAGGATCTGGACATACATCTCATGTATGGAAGTAGTGGACTGTGAGGTCAACTTCTGATTAGGAGATTCCTTTTCCCTCCATTATTGCATGTTGTAACACTGACAGTGGAATTGCAGAGACTGGAGAAAACAGTCGCTAAGCAAGAGAAGTGCTGCTCAGGAGAGACAGATTTAACAGTGCCCAGTGGAGATGCCTCATTAAACTGATACAAACCTAATAAACAGAAGAGCTGCCAATTATCAAAAGGAGTTAAGCAATGAAAAGTGGCAGAAAGCCAAGCAGCGATACTGAGTCTTCTTGATGCAAAGGGAAACTACCCAGCTAATCTGCAGTTTGTCATACAAAAGGGAGGAAGAGACACGTATCTTTTAAGATGATGTTTTGTATTGTATTAGTAATCCTTCATGTATTTTTTTTACTGAAGGCATTTATATAAATCCAGTGGATGAAGGATGGTCAGAGAAGTCATGTTGTTTTAAAAATATACTTTGGAAGCCAAGTGATTCTCATTTGAAATAAAAAAGGCTCTAAAAGCATTTTAAAAATGACAAGGCAAACTACTTTCCATAAGTCTGCTATACCCCATGGCTACAGTATGAGGAAAACATGGAGGTATTTTAAGGAAAGGGGGAAGATGCCACACAAGGGAGACATTACACATGAACTTGCATTTCTAACTCCTGGGAATCCAAAACACTGGGACGGAGCTGGTCACTATGGTTACAGACAGATGTGAAAGCTCCCTTTGAACAGATCATCAGCTGCTGCTACTGAGTGAGGCCCCCACACAGGCGGTGAAAGAGGGTGGCAGCCCTTCCCCAGCCTGAAGAGGAGGATGCCCATGGTGGTTCAGACGCCTCTCAAAACCATGCCCAGCTAATCAGCAGAAATAGTACTGTAATGAACAGTCTGTAGCAGGGCTACAAATGAAGGACAGGGACTGGGATTCTCTCTGAGAAGCTGATCTGCTTCTCTGATGCAAAGACAGAGAACAAAGTGGGCATTAACATTCAGCCACTGGAAGCGGGCATTAACATTCAGCCACTGGCACTCAGGCAGTAGCCATAAGCAAAGCAACCATCTTCTTCAGAAGTGGGGCTGAAATCGAGATAATGACTGAACGCCACAGGGCCACATTCTAGTACAAACAGTTTGCCTGTACTCCATACGATTTAGTGTTTGCATAACAAAAGTGTCTGGTCAACACAACAACGTGCAGGGACCTGGATGTTCCTGGACTCTCTGGCACAAGTTATTGCTCTCACACCAAGTGTGGGCAGGCAAAGAAGAAATCAAACCTACCACAACTGGAGTGAACTTTGTCCTTAAGTAACACTACTTTTTGGAAGGAATCAATCCAGGTGATATTCCCCTGACTGTATTGTTTGTACAGTGAGTCAGGAAGCCTTGCACACTGCTTATGATCCTCTGCCCACTTCTTGGGATGTGTCTGAGTATGGATATCACACATCATTTTACAAACTGCTCTAGCTGCACTCTCAGGGAAATATATCATTAACAGTTTTCCCAGTCTTGTTACTGACTTGGTTAACCATTAACAGAATCACTCTTTTTACAAAGTCCTCACGAAGTCCATAGGTGTATGTAGGCACAAGGGGCAATGTTCTTCTCCTCAGCGAACCAGGCTCTGTTCTTCAAGGATGCAGGTGATCAGCTGCTGAGTCCTGAAATGCTGTCCCATTTGCACATGTGAACTAGAAATATTTAACTCACTGCTTTATGAAAAACTTCACAAGCCCTTGATCAACATTTTTGTACCCTTCTATAAACACTCAGTGAGGAACGAGGGAGTTTGGGTATTATTTTTATGAACTATGTTTGTTCTTCCTGTGTGCTGCGGGATAGGGGAGAGGAGGGAAAATAGTTATTCACTAGCCCTGACTGTAGAAAACTGTGGGCAAAGAGTACCCAGAGCAGGCTGGTATGAAATGATCTTTTAAGAGCTGAAGGGCTGTTTTCTGGATGTAAAAACATCATGGTGAAGATAACAGAAGGTCCAATAACTGAGGAGTAATTTAGGAATTAAATTTTTAAAAGGACCTTTGCCTAGGAGGTAAAGATGCATAAGAGGCGGCACAGAGAGTTAGAGAAAGCAGCAAGATGTTTACTGAGAAACACCTGTTGCCTCCTGCATCTGTAGGCATAATCTGAATTTTGACTCAGCCATCTAATCAAAGGACACTGCTAACTGTGTCCGGTGAACTAACAAATGCTGGCTTGTTCTGGAGAGAGAACAGTACCACCACAATTATTTCTGATAGCACTGTTTTCCTGGAAGTTATGTACCTTAAAAAACAGACTCCATGGCATGTTCATGGAAATGAGTAAGGGCTTGACTCACAGACCTTGTCTTGAGGGATCTGTAGGACTCACTGCACAAAGAAGCTGCATTGTCTTTTGCCTTAGTATATGTTTGGGGAGAATGTAAAATAGGCTGGGATTTTAATAAGAAAATGACAGCTTCTTCCCGGAGGAGGAACCTATCACATGCCTTCAAATCTCATTATCATCCATCTGCATTTCTCAAGTCTTCAAAAAATAGTTATCTGTATTGTGTGGCAATATGAAAGGCTCATCAATTAACCAACCACCCATGGAATGGGAAAAAAAGTGAAACTTTGAGTGAAGCTACAGGCCTTATGGCTTTGGCATAAGGTTCTGATTGGTTCTGATCTCAGAACCATCAAAAAAGGATAGCATCTCCTCCCCTGCCCCAGCTTTCCCTTTCTTCTTTATCTTCTGGCACTGTGCTCCAAACCGCTGGGCTGCACCAGCTCCCTGACTGGGCCTGTAAGTAGCAGCAGGCAATAGGGAGAGCTGGGGACTGGGCAGTGTGAGGGTAATAGAGAGGAAGGAAGACCTCTCCTTCTGCTGACAGGGAGGTGTTGTAACAGCTTAGTCACAACGTGCAGCTTTGGGTGCTGAGAAATGTACAAACACACTGGTAAATGTATGAAATGAATGGCCAGAGTCATGGGGAAATCACTTCTTCCCCTGTCTGCTTTCAGTGGCCACACTCCAAAGTAGCATATGAGTTGTTGTGAGAGAAGGTTGGCTTTTAACCTGCAGGCTCAGTTTCAAGCCCAAGGTGACAAAACTCCACAAAACGATGTACAATTTGGAAACTGAAATTATGCCTTCAAGAGAGGAGGACATTCTGTCACTGAGAGACCTTCCCACACATGCTTCATGGCCTTAGCTCTGCTCTGACAAGATGCCAGTGGCAACCAGACCCCCTGACTCCAGGAATGCTCTCCCTGCTTTGCCAGGTGTGCATGAGCCACTGTGAGACCTGGTGAAAGATGCCAAGAAAAACTCCGCTTGTGTTAAACGTAATGCTTATTGAAGCCATATTTACAACTTGCTCAGAAAAGGGAAAGAAAAAAAAAAAAAAAGGTGAGGTTTCACAGGTAAATGAGTAAATGCAATAAAAAATGCAGACTAAACCCAGAGGGGAAGCAGGTCCCTTTCCAGCCATAAACCAGATGTGGCATCTGTCATTCCAAACAGGATAAAGAAGTTTGGAAGAGAAAAGAAAAAAAAAATTTGCAAAGATCTATTTTACATCTAGAAGATGAAGGCATTAAAGTCATGACTCACCCTTAACAAGTTCATCTGCTATTTTGTGACTAATGCATTAAATTATATAATTCACAAATGTCTTTTTAGGATTTTACTGAAAGCTATTTGCTGAATTAAAGCTGGAGATAGCAAAATGAAGTGAAAAAGCAGGGCTTTTTAGAGAAAGGGAAGCAATCAGCACTAATGGATTTATTGTGCAAAAGCCTATGCGGTTGAAAAACCATGCACGTACACACACATCTGTCTGCTTCAGCTGTTTGTAGTCATGAATATATCTTGCTGATGCCAAACAAAAGTGTATCAATACAATCATTTATTTTTTCATTTTTATGATGTAGATCGCAAGACACTAGTCACAACTGCAGCAACAACAGAAAACAAACAAGGTTTTCCAAGAGAAAGTTAAATCTGAATGAAAGGTAACCAAAGTCCGTGATAAACAACTTGACTAATAGACTGGCAGGGCTTACCTACTGAGTCACAGAGGCACTGCTCTAACATTTGCAACGACGACAGCTAGGACATTGCTTCCAAAAGAAATGAAAAGCTTTTTCCCTTTCTAATCCACAACTCTGGCCCCTGCATATAGATCAGAAGTATGTGTACCTCTGTGGCTGCATCATACTCAGCACATTGTCACACCACCAGCATAATTAAATAAAATATAACCTTAGAGACATGTAAGTACCCAATCTTTAAAAGACTGTAAAAAGGAAAGTTCTGAGGAGGGTACAGGTGGTAAGTGGATAGAAATCACCAGATAAACTCACCTTAGGTGAGCTAAATCTCTGCCCATCAATATGGATGCAGGTACTTGGTTCTTGGGATACAATGCCAGAGCTCATGTTCCAAGAACAATGTTCCCTTCACTCTGTTCATTAGCACCTGGTACTTCCCAGGCTCTAAAGCTGTCCTCTCGGTCATACCAGTTCTGATGGCTTCATCGCTAGTTTCATAATATTGGATTTACTTTCATAATAGCCCAGCTCTTGCATTTATGTGGCCAACAAAGAAATGCTACTTCCCCTTTAAAAATTACTTACATCCTCAGAATTGCAGATCAAGCACAGAAGATGAAAATGCTAAAGTCTCGGAAAACAGAAGGCTAAAAAAGAAAAAGAAATTAATATTTAGTATTCCCAGAAACTTTATGAATTTTAAAACAAATGTAATTATTTTCTATAGGGAGACTGGTTCATGTCTTGTTGGGCTCTGGTGTGATAAGCAGAAGCTTATGTAGTCTTCCTCCCCCAGCAATAAACAGAAGCTAAATAATTCTCTATATTCTGAGGCCAATTAACATCACACACAATGCGTCACAGAATCACAGAATAGCAGGGGTTGGAAGGGACCTCTGGAGATCATCTAGTCCAACCCCCCTGCCAGAGCAGGTTCACCTAGAGCAGGTTGCACAGGAATATGTCCAGGTGGACATAATATCCATTTCATGAAAAATTACTATAAATATATATTTCCTTAAAAAATCCACATTAATGAAGAAATTAGGTTCATTTACACTACAAAGTGTTAAACATTTAGTGGTCCTTTAAATATCTGCAGGGTTTTTCTTTTTTGTTTCAATTTTTTTTTTCCCATACTTGCCAGGACTGCTTGGCAGAGGTTATCACAGGAAAGCTTTCAGAAGATTTCAACCTTTGATTAGTGATTCTGAAAAATAACTATCTTTAAAAATCACATTTTTAAAAAAACCCCACGATTGTGGGGGAAAGTCCTTAAAAAAAAAAAAAAAAAAATCACTGCTTCAAATTTTAATGTTGAGAAGCGCTCCTGAATAACAGTTTTGTAAAGTAATGATTTCTAATTAATTTTAAAAATTCCTTACAGATCGCACCATTATTCCCTGATTAATTAAGATCCCACCATGAAGAAACCAGGAAATGTTACAGAAAAAATGAGTAATAGATTGTCAACTTTAATGGGAAAATTCTATTTTTAACTGTTTCTTTGCAAGGAAGGGGATTAGAAACCTGTTTCGAAAAGACAAGTGAGGTAATTTTACACGTTTCTTTTTCTTCTAACTAGATTTGCTGTGCGGAGGCATGTCTTGCAAGCGTGCAGCGTCTGGTTCTGCTAACAACTCTGGGCACCCACAGGATTTGCCACTTTTAGATCAGTATGGTACATTTAACACAACAGGACACATCAAATGAAAAGCAGGATATATTCATTTCAGCAGAGTGGGTGGATTGATGCGAGTTAAAAAATTCTATGATTCTATCCATGCTACATTTTGACTGTATGCTATGCTTTGAATATGAAAGAAGACCTAGTTTATCCTACATTTATATAACATTGTTCCTCATTAAGAATTTTTTAACAGTGTCATCAATGCTGAAATCAGAAGAAGGAGAGGGGGGAAAAAAACCTAAGTACATTTAAAAATCACTAATTATTTGGGCAATCTGATTATACATTCCCAAAAGTTGTTGCCTTCTTGGGGTTTCAGTGACCAGCTGTGGAAATAAATGCACACTGGAAAATATTAAAAGAAGTAACAAACTTTTCTTGTCATTTAAACAAAAAAATAATAAAACAACAAACAGAATCTCAAGAGTGGAGAAATTCCATGAAGGTATGGAGTGCATAAACCTGCACAGTCAAAACTGTGTTTAGTTTTCCTGGGGAGCACAGAAAACATTGAAAATATCTCCTGCTGCTACGTGATTTACTTTCCTGAGAGAGAACATTGAGTGCTTTCCTGAATCACAGCCATACGGGGTTTTACTGCACACTGCCAGTCTTTGTTTCACTTACAATTATCTGATAGGATTTGCAGCTTTGGCCTCAGCTCCCCCTGAAGACAGTAGGAGCTATGTTATTGATTTCAAGGAGACACGAGCACGAGCAGCTTCTCTATCCATAGCAAATACATACATGCAAGAATGTGTCACCTTAGGGTCCAGTTATTTAGTTAAAAGTTAAGCATACAGGAAAATAGTACATCTTTAACTACTTCCTGCTCCCAGTGAAAAGACAGCTGCTAATAACATTGCCTGCAATTTTCCTCGCTGTCTTAAGACCTTAGCTCTTAGGCCACTACTACCTCTACAGAGCACCAGGTACTGTTATAGGTCCTGTGTTACTGCCTAGATTGGGAGGACTTTTTAACCAAGAAGGTTTCAGACCTGAGGTCCTCTGAAAGACAATGAACTTTGTTCATTTTCCGTTGAATAGAGGGTGACTGAATCAATTCCTTTTTACACCATGGTTGAGGAAAACTAGTGACTTCAGCCAAAAACTAATAGCCAGCTAGTGTAAATATCACAGTACTAACATCACATGCTGCTTTTAATGTTATTTTAAAAGTGGTCTGTCCATCCTATACCAGAGTTTGTTTCTTAGCTGGTGCAGGAAGTAGTTCCTCATAGATTGATTAATGTCTCTTCTGGAGGGAACATGAGTCACTATAATAAGATCCAATTCTACCTTCTCTACCTTCAGATGATCACAGTTTCCAGGCAATCTTTTCATGTCATCCCTTAGTAGTAACTGGACATCAGCCATAGAAAAATTCTGAGCTCCCAGATCTTCAGGCAAGGCCATATAGCTGGTGAGTCACATTTACTCCAAGCATCTCTAATGAACAAACAGGGTTGGAATCCAGTAAACATAATAGAAAGGAAAATATGTTCCAAAATTGCAACCTTAACCACTGACTTAACTTCTGTGACAGCTTCCACAGGGAAGATGTGTCCAATCATTCCTCAATCCTCATAGAGAAGACAGAAAGAACTATGTTTTGATTTTCAAAAAAGCAATGTTTTATTCCCAAAGTTAGGTACTCCATCTTTTAAAAGCAAGCTTGTGAAAGAGTTTGACATTCATTGATATTATCTGATTTGTAATATACTAACATCAGAGGCTCAGAGAGCTTGTCAGTCTGTGTGCTTTTTTTAAAACTCCTGGTTGTAAATTACTCATCCTACAGGCTGAAAAATATTTAAAGTAGTAGTTTTTATGTTTTTTTTTTTTTTTTTCTCAATTATTTCTGGAATTAAAGTGTAAGAGTCAAGCATACCATTTGGTTTCTCTTCAAACAGAGAACAGGAATGCCTGTGAGCACTGTTATACATTCTGTTCCTGCCAGATTTAGAATCCCCATCTAATAATGCAAATAAATATTTGGCTTTGATCTATTTTACTTTTTATTGGTCTATAGGTAATGATGTTGAGTGTCTTCACTGATACCGTATGAAATCTGCAAGTCTGTTTTTACAAAGCAGAAAGTGGTGTATTAGGACTTTTCTGCTTAGAGTTTTCAGTTCTGAATTTTCAATTTCCTTGAAAACAAGCACCTTATGATACACCAGTTCCCTATGTATGAAAAGCCACAGACCATCTCCCTTTAGATGACTGTCCGGACCCCAAGACTTTTAGAATAATTGCCTCATCTCCAGTCCCATTATTGTTTGTTGTTAGTGGAGAGAAAGGACACTGACATTTTATTCAAAAGGGAAATAAACATATTAAAATGCTTCATAAACTGTTGCTGTTCTCTGTTGTGAAGAACTCAACATTATATTTGTTTCATGTGCTCTGATAGAACTGCTTATGTTGGTACCCTGCTTCTGTTACAAGCTCAGCAGATTTTTAGGGTTTGTTTTACAAACACATTTGCTTCCAATCGCCTGCCAGGTCTGTAAAACAGGA
>JAAGNO010026159.1:27184-56599 GCA_033439905.1 Ceryle rudis
AAAAAGGAGCAGAGAAAGGGACAAAACAGAAGAAAAGAAAAGGGGGGGGATAAAGAAAAAAAGAAAGTAGAAAGCAAGCAAAGATCAGAGTTTGGAGTCAAACCAAATAAATCGTATGCATTAACTGGTGTGAGAAATTTTGTCTTGGAAAAATCAATTAGTTGTTCAAAGTGAAAAATAATATAATTTATTCACAGTAGGGGTTAAAATTCTTCGGATATTGAAGAGAAGAAACTAGTCTTATTATTTTGTCAAGACTATCTCCTGATTGTGTCCAGTAACTTCTTGCCAGTGGAGGTGGCTTAGGACTGTTAAATATAAATGCACAGGCAGGTGCACTGGTATGTCATGCTGTACTTTAATGTGTTAGACTGAATCACTTATCTGGTAAATAGTATGCGAACCCTGCCTGGGTCATCTGGGACCACCATGGCCAATGAGATCTCACAAATTGCTGAGGAAGGCAGTTAATTTTGGCATCTAAGTCAAAACTCACAAAGTTTGAATCCAGACCTGTATAACCGCAGCAGATTGGAATGAACTCCTAACTGAGGTCCCCAGGAGGAACAATAAAGCAGAACTGAAGACTAAGAGCCTGCTAAGATACCGAGAGGAAATCTAAGCAGTAGAAAAGCCATTTTCAAGTGCAAAGTTTGCTGTTCATTAAACCTTCACTACAGTGAACATTTTAACATGAACAATTAATTTAATATATTCCCTAACAAGGTGGAATAAAAATCATAGTATTTTAGTGGAAAAAAAAAAGGACAATCACAGAGCTGTTTTCAATGAGTGAATCAATAAATAAGCACTTGCTCTAGAGCTGCAATTCTGTAATGGTGCAATCTCCTGGAGATCTCTCTGTTAAACTGTATAAAGGATGTATAGGAGGAAAAGAGTAAGCACAAGATTTTATCAGACAGATTTTTCTAGAAGATTGTTGACAAGATATGAAGACCTTTGACTGTGAGCTGTTCCTTTAAGCCCATCATGAGTAAGGGGCATAATTCTGCTTTTCTATGCACCAGCTAAACAGGAAGCCACTCACTTCATTTCATTTGACTGATGTAGCCCATCTCTGCATAGAGCAGGGATTGGTCAAATGTGAGCCACAGTGTTTGCATGCTGCTGTCATCCCCAGAAGGAAAGTCTCATAGATGCTGAACTACTTGGAGCTTCTGAGAGCCATGGTTAGTAAGAAGTGTTGACCTTTAGAGGTACAAGATGGTTGATCCTGGGATTTCACACAAGACCAGGGAATAGAGTACACTCCAGACAGGCCAGTGAAAAGCAAAGGTACAGATGTGCTGGTAATGGTTTTCCCACCAGGGCATGGGCAGACTGACAGCACAGAGCATAAAAGCTCATTTTGCAATTATCTATGAGCTCCCAGGCTTGTCCTTACTGACCCACCGTGGTATTACTCCATCACCAGAAGATCCAGATGAAGAGGTTCCTACAACCAGACAGTCCTCCCTTCCTCTCCTGTAGAAGATGAAGCCATGTCACCAGTACAGGTTCTCTCAGACACAGTTTAGCGTCCAATCACACAAACAGTTGGATAAACTGCAGCAGGGAAAGAAAGGAATATTTTAAGGCAAATTTGTCATCACAGGTTTGTAATGTGAGGGTACAATCTTAGCTACTCTGCAGGGTAACTCTGCACAGCTCTAGAGTCTCACTGTGCTGACAGTCCCACTTGACAGGCTAACCCAAGATGAATTTGCTTGTATAGCAGTTTATCTGAATTAATCCTTCAATGAAAGCAAGCACTCCAGTGCTCAATCCATGAGCTTTCATTCTCAAGCACAAAGTACACTGTGAGGAGTACAAATATTTTATTAAAGCCTAAAACTGCTTCTTTTGCTTCCTGTATTCCATGGAAAGTATTTGCTTTATCCACACGCTTTGAACTCCATTTTTATTTACTCTGAACTACTAACTTTTCAGGTATTACTTATTGCACAACAGATGATACTATTAAATGTGTTAGGCCTGACAGTCCGAGCACTGTTAAATCAAATGACAAAGACCTCAGAAAACAACAGCCAACTGGTTAAATACTTATGGTCACTAATGTTATTAAACTATTGGATATGGACTGATCACTACAAATTGAGTTATGTAGTTACAACACTAAAGTAGGTAGAATAATGACTCTTCTGCTAGTCACTCAATTTCAGTTATGTATGAAGTGGCTGCAGTTTTGTAATCCTGCTTTATAAAAGAATCTATTTGCAAGATGTACTGGAACTAAAACTATTATACATGTTGTTGCAAAAGAAGAAAGAATCACGATATATGACCTACAGCATCATATATAATTTGTCATGCATTAGGAGAACTTGACCTGCATCTAAAATGAATAGTTTCTATGCGTGAGTCATGTGTGAACAGCACTTGAAATCATCACACATATTGCCTCGATATACATCAAATATATCTCAAAATCCACCACTGGCTCCTAAGAGTTGCCTTCTGACTCTTTTCAAAGAGACAAATGTCCAGCCATTAGAAATCAGCATTTCTCTGTTCTTCTGAAAGTACACAGGGGCCATGGCTTGATTGAAGAAACCTTCTTCAAGCTTGCTACCCTATGTTACAATCCAGACAGGGGGGAAAAAAAAAAAAGTGGGAAAAATACGAATGAAGCCTTAAAATGTTCAGAAGACACAGCTTCCATATGCATCACATGTTATAACATAAACATAACCCAGAGTACTTCTTAGCTGGACTTCTGCAAGAAGGTAGAGAGGTGGTCTGAAGGGTCTGAACAGGTCACAAGGGCTAAAGACGACATTATTTGTCTGATCTTAGATAGGGGTGCCCAAATTGAGAAGGTGCTCTGTCCTTGTCTGGTTTCCATAAGTCTTTTAATCCATACAAGAGAGACAGTAAATCTGTGAGCATAGCATTTAAGGGCACCTTCTAGGGCACTTCAGGATTCTGCACACCAAAAGTCTTGCTGCATTGCTCAGCAGTTCTGCCAACTGACAGACTGCTTCCAGCTACCTATGAGATGGCCATGCATGCAGAAACACAACAGGGAGGTTGCAAAGGTCTCAGCTGCACTTGTGAGTCCCCTGCAAGAGCCATGGGAATTAATGATTTGGCAGGTGGAGCTTCACACACTTTAATAACTCCTTAGATGTTGGATAAAATAAATAATTTTCAGAAAGGAAAAAAATGTCACTTTTGTGTTTTTTTCATACAGAGATTGGCCCAACTATCCTTGGTAAAGTTGGATGCTGAAGTCCTTCTACAAAGGAGAAGCAGTGTAGTGTCTTCTGCAGACAAGTGTCGCAGCAGAGCTCCCCTCAACGGCTGCCAAGAGTCTACTCTGCTGGCAAGTGACAAGCCTCCAACATCTCAGGAGAGTTTATTGTATATTTCTCCACTGGCCATAATGTTTCTGTGGTGTGCACATCTGCACATTAACCACTAACTTATTTTGTGTCACTGAGCAGCAAGAAGTGGATAACAATCCTCTTCTTTTTCAGTCTTTATCTCTTCTAGTGGTACTGCAGAGTTGGACTATCTGCGAACCAGCTTGTTTTCAGCCACAAGAGGAAGCAGAAGAAATGGTGTTTCACTCTTACACACTTAAAGCAGGAACAGGGAACATACATATAGCCAACCTCTACCACCCACCATAAGCAAACTGTGCCTTGAGATAAGAGTCTATTTCTGAAGAAATCCCCCAAGACCAATTTTAAATGAGGAGCTGTGAGTTCACAAAGTGTAACCCTTTTCTTCCTCTCTCTGTTTGCCCCATAACTGTGTATACCACCAGTGACATTTCCTGACTATCTGCAAGTTGATTTGCATGTGGAGCACTTTCTAAATTAAGGTTTCAGATGAATATCATAGAAAATGTTATTTTTAGAGCAGCAGCAGATTTGAAGCCATGTATGAGAAATTCTAAAACTTCAGTAACTGGCAAAACACAATACTACTCAAGAAGGACATTTTCCCATAAGGTACTGAACCAAATTTGCAATGACATTCATAGATGAAAGAAAGAACCTGATGCAATTCAGTATCTCAGTATCACATATATAATATAACTGACAGCACATATGCAAGCTGATATGTTATATGTATTGTTCAAAACCAACATTTTCTGTTAAATTTCCTTACTTTCCCTAAGGAAGATAAATTTTAAAAGTGTGATAGTCCTTGCAAACTCCAATTCTAAATAGTTCTAGTTAGTAAAAATCATCCAAAGTCAATTAATACCATTAACTGTTTTCCTTCCTAAAATAATAAGCAATTTATTAATATTTGCGAGAGTACAAGGTAAAAATTGTCTCATTTCTTTTAAATATTAGAAGTGCACCAGAATCTGTGAAGACTTCTCTTTCTAAAGCTGGTGGTGACTTAAATCCTGATTTTTTTAATCACATTTCACAGGTTATTAGAAACATACAAATAGTTTTCCTTTTTCTTTCATCATCAGCATAACAGTGATCTGTAACATGAACCATCCACACTCCCAGCTGGCTGTAAACAGAGGAGAGGGAGCTGTTGGCAATGGCTGACCTGACCAGAAGAGAAAGCTCATGAATCATGGAGTTGTTGCTCATTTGGAGATTAAGTCTGTATTCTTGACACAAAGGATTTTCCTCTATTCTTTGCCCCAGGAGGAAAACTAAAACATGAGCCTGATGGAGTGTGAGCAGTGTGAGAGTTCCTCATGCATGAGGTTGTTTTAAGAAGAAAATAAACTGTGTGAAAGTGGTTGATTACCATGAGCATTTCATTAAACTAGAACTTGGTTTTTGGTGCTCAGTACCATGGCCAGTTTTAGTTTGATACCTCCACTCACTTTTAGAAACTTAAATATGGAGATTTAAATTTTAACTCTTGCATTCTACATCTTGACCAACAGCTGCTTGCATTTTTTGGACTGAATGTTCCCCAGTTTCATTCTCACTGAAAATTATAAGCTCAATAAATTATCTACAACATCACAGTTTAGGAGGCAGAATAGAGAGCTTTCTGATCTTTACCTGGTGGTAGGAATAAAAACATTGAGTTTTTCTTCCTAAGAATTTGCTATCATGGTGGCCTGAGAGTCAGTAGCTCCAGCAGACAAAGCAGACACAGCCAGAGCAAGGGGAGCCCCCAACTATCCAGACTAAAAAGGTCTGAAATTTACCACCCTTTCCAGAAGCAATTAGAATATAACAGCAAAAAGGAAGCCATTGTGGCAAGTCACTTCAAAGACAATCATCAGCTGTATCTGTAGACTGCCTAGAGATATAGGTCTTTACAGGATGTACCCTTCCTTCATGCCTCAGAGGTGCAAGTGACTGCTGTGTGATATACCTTCCATCAGCTCTTAGGATTAGACCTTAATAAACAAGAGTCATTTTACTTCTACACAGACAGGAAATACCTGGTGATACTTTCACACTTGTTAAAAATTTTCCAGTACCCCAAAGTATACATTCTAAGCTGCTGCCCTCTAGCACAGGATGACTTCAGAAAGGTTGTGTTGTGAGTAAACAGACTCTTACTGTACTACCTTTGAAGTCAATGTTAACATTTCCATTTGTCTCTGTAGAAATGACAGCCAATTTTGAGTAAAGCACTTCACTACCCCCACCCCAACCCCAAGCTGAATGTTTTAAAAATAAATGCTAGAATATCAAAAAGGCCCATGTTTTAAGGATTAAACCTATCCCAGTTTCCGAGAGAAGACTGTAATAGAAGGGGGTTACCCCACATCTGTCCATTGCTGCTTCACCACTTACAGCCCCCACTGTCAGGGACAAAACAATGACATAAAGGGGCAACAGGTGTGGACTTGGTATAGCAACTCTCAGAAAAGGCTTTGCACACATGCAGAGTATTATTTCACTAACAACTGGTGTACATCAGTGTCAGTGACATCATACAGCAGCAAATAATGTCCATCAGGCTGCCTGCTTTCCTGCAGACACATTATCTGTTCAGCCAAGGGTGCTGGAGGCTTGAGTCAAAGCCCATTGAAGTTACTGGAAATATTCCCATGAATCTTTGACTCTGTGACTCATACAGAGTTTATATAATGCACAAAAAGTCAGGCTCACAAACTACACTGTGCAAGCATGACAGCTAATGCTTAAACAAAACAATGCAGCAGTCAGCCCTTGCACCCCAATATACGACCAGATTTGATCTGCTGAAACCAGTAATATACAGCAGGAGTAGGCAAAAGAGAGAGAAAACTCAGAACTGATGCTTTTCAGAGGGATGACTTTAAGAGACAAGAGGAATCCCTCAGAGCCAGAGCAACCAGTTCTGTTCTCATATCTCTGGGGTGACACTACCACCACTGGGGATGATGCGCCCAAAAGGAAAAAGAGAGGCCACAGGGCCTGAGGAAATCAAATGCTATGGGAGAGGTGGGAGGAAAGAATCTCTGAAAGAACATTAAGAGTAGGCAGAATTCAATGGCACTGAGTAAAATGGGAGAGTGACATAAAAATAGCCAGCTATATCTACAGATGCAAATTGCCCTCCTTAAGATGACAGCACTTTTCCTTCCCATGATTATATAAAGGGATGCAGTTCCCTGCATGGAGCTCCCACTGAAGTCAATGTGAGTCACTTGTGCAGGCTGCTGGGTAGTACATCCCCATGAGAGCTAATTATTGCATATATCATAATGAGCCTGCAGAAGAGGTTTTATAAACACCTGCCCCTGATTCACTATCTCCAGTTCAGAAAACATAACAACTCTCAGCCTAAATGACATGGTTTGGTATTTTCCAATAATAGTGAAAAATAAAAGAAGTGAAGAGCAAGTCCTGACAACACCTTGAGTTTAACAGTTATTTTTAGGTAAACCTTGTATTTTTAAAAATATGCTAATTTTATTTCAAATCCCCAATAGGAATATGCAGTCATTATAACCTCTTCTCTCACACTTCTTTCACACCAGAGGAAGAAGAAAGAACCAAGAGGCCCCCAGGTGCCTGATTTCACTCTTAGGTTTACATAAGAGAAAACACTCCACCAGTGCTAATTGTTCAGCATGGCTCAACGGTGTGCAAAATATAAAGCTGATTGTATAAAGCCAGCAGAACAGAAAGAAGGCTTGGTTAAAGATAATGCTTAAGTGTTGCACTCTATTCATTAAAAAGTCTATTGGCCTAAAACTGAACGTGGTTACTACTACAACCTGTCATGTCTGCAGAGACTTATTTATATATTTATTTATATATATATATACACACGTGCCTTTAACACGTGAGTCTGCTTGTGGTTTAATCAACATCTTTGAGTGATCGAATCTTTTTGTTAATTGATCACTAAACGCAAGCCTCATACATGGCAACTGTGATCTCTGTCCCAGCAGTAGCAATGGTAGACGCCCTTTGACACTTCAGAGCATTGAACTCTTTCCTCAAGGAACTGCAGTGAAGGGCACCAACTCTTCTTTTGCACTTTCTCCTCCTGTGAAGTAGAGACATAGAATAGACACAAAAGGTTTGTTCTTACTTTCTTATTCCAGGAGAAAGATTGAGAGGCTAGAGGCAGGCAAAAGGAAAAGCTGTCCCCTGGTACAGCTTGCCTTCTAGGCAGTATAGCCTCACACATGCAAAGCAGTCCTCATTGAATAGGGCAAAGCAACAGAACAGATTGACAGTCTCAATAACTATTTTAAAAAGAATCTATTTAGTTGTCATGAGCTTCAACATCTGGACAGTTTTATCTTTTAAACACTTCATTGACTTTTATACAGCAAAACAATTCAAGAAATAAATGCAGCAAAACTGGAACTTGGTACACAAATAGAACAGAAGACACAACCAAGGACTAGGATGGCTGTGAATCACAGAATCGTTCTGGTTGGAAGAGCCCTTCAAGATCATCAAGTCCAACCATTAACACAGCACTGCCTGGTCACCACTAAATCAAGTTGCTAAAAGGGTACCACCTTTTACTGATGACCACTTTAGACTGAGACACATTAGATTAAAAAAACCACTGAATTGAACAAAACCATGCTATTTGGGTTTTGTTTTGTCCAAATGCTCTTTGGAGTCTTTCCTATATCCCTATATTCTGATTGTGTAGTATTGTAAATGAGAATTTACTCCAAATAAACCAATGGGTATTAACTGGAACGGACAAAATGAGAATTAAGCTCAAAAAAGCAGTGGCTTTATATACCCTTAGAGCATCTCTTAACACAAATGCTTATGGTGTCCTTCCAAACACCACTCATGGCCCAGAGTTCTGCTCTACTTCCATTTTATCACAGACTCAGAATTCAGCAAATACAGAAAACCATTTTCCCTCTTTCAGGAAACTCACTGGTTAGAGAAGGTTTGGGTACAATTCAGATCTGGCTTTCTCCTTTCAATAACATTAGTAGGCCTAAAATGTCCTAATTTATAAGATTTCAGAGTGTAAGTGTCATTCTGTGTTGGGCAGCAGAGATCTGAAACCCTTTGTTGTATTTGTTGCTGCTTAGCTAATCCACATGCCTCAAAATTACCTGGGAAAGCTTTGGCAACAGACAATCTGGCCAAAATGGAAGAACTCCAAGTCTTATAATACAAATAGCACTGTCTGCACCTAGTATTTTGTGACTGTATTTATAGAATAGGGATATGGAAACATTTAATAAAGGAAAAAACACCCTCTTATTATGGTTTGGCCAATTCAGAAATTATAGACTCTATATTCACACTACTCAGAGTATTGCCTGACGTGGCCTAAGGAAAGAAACCTGAAGCCAGATTTCCCCCTTAGACCCTGTTCTTTTTATTTATTTATTTATTTATTATTCACTTTTTGCCTTCAGCTTGCTTCTTCATCAGAAGGGATGCAATGACATGGGACACTCAGCTGAGCTGGATTGGGCATGCCTGGGATGATGGGACTAGTTGTCAAAAGCAACCAGTCGCCCTACAGCAATCTGAGATAAAAGCCCTGTGCGTGAACACCATGGCATGAGCCAGTGCCTGGATGAGGCTTTCCCAGAAAAAAAGCCCAGTATCACGGTCCCCCATGTTCAGGAAAAATGAGTTCATGTTGGAAAGGATGCAGAGAAAGATGTTGGGCATCTTAAACTATCTTATAAGAGAGAAAACTAAGCAGCTAAGCTTGTTTCATCTAATAAATGATGGCTTTTTGTAAAAAACATTAAAAATAAACACAAAGAAAGGGAAAGAGCAGTTTAAGCAATGGGATAATGTTGGCACAAGAACACATGGCTGTGAAACAGCCACATAAACATTTATATGATTATTTCTACCCATCAATAAAGTAATGCTCTGGAACAGATTTCCAGGCAGGAACAGTGGCTGCAAGAGACCTAATCAGTTTTAAGATGAAGCTTGATAAATCTAATAAAGGGATAATAGGACAAGGCTGCCTGCAACAGCAGACAATGGGACTCCCTGTTTTAGAAGATCCCTCAAAGCGCTAAGTTCCCAGAAAAATGTGGCAGTAGTTTCTTATCCCCTTGAGAAACTTTTTATGTTTATACTTTCTAAACAGTATTTCAAGTCTGCTAAACTCTGTACAGCATTTGGCCTAGAAATGCATACTTAATTAAGATCTTGGCTTTAAAATATTGCTATTTTGAAATGCCATATATAAAAGGCCTTCTGCATAGAGAAGAAAATTGAATGGTACATTAGTGCTGAGACAATTACCTCGTATTTCCTCCATTTGTATCATCCCTTATCTTGAGATACTTAGATGACCCTATTGTTGTAGTTTATCCTTCCATTATTATTTTGCAAGGTGCTACTAGCTACCCTTATTATTTCATGGCTTTAATACAAAACACTTAAGACCTTTTCTACCAAGTGGTCATTTTATTCATTAATAAAGCATGATATAATGCTCGGAACTACTCTATATAAAAGATCTGCTGAAGCAGGGATATAGTACTATGCTCAGAATTTGGACCCTCTCCCTGATATGCTAGAGTGGAAAAACAGCTAAATGAGCTCTCTCAGTATCAAACAGGTGATGATCCTTCAGAAGAAGGAGGGGTTTTTTTTCAAATTTTTTTTTTCAATTTTTTTTTTTTTTTTTTTTTTTTACCAGATTCCCATACAGTTGTCTTAGCTACTTCAACAGCCTTACAATCCCTGCTTGGTAGAGGAAGGTGGCTGAAAATCTTGGGATACTTGAAAAGCCAAGTCAATCTAAGGTGGGACAGTATTCAATACAATGCCTTTCTGATAAGTACACTGGTCAGGCCTGAACAGACACCACAATTCCTCTCCCAGAGAAGATTTTAGATTTATTTTTTTTTTAGATTTTTTTTTTTTTTCCCCAGAAAGATAAGAGATTTAGCATGTGAAAAATATCTTTTGCAAACATTCAGCATTGGAAGAGTCACAGATCTGGACCTTCTCCCACAGTCTGTTCCATTGTCTCTGCTGTGCTCTGTGGGGGCCAGGTGCTCCCTGCTTGACCAAGGCTGTTGGCCACATTGGTAACCCAGGACACTGACTGCCTGGCAGAGCAGCCAAGACCCAAAAGTGCACTAGAAGAAAAATCAACCTGTTGGGGTTTGTTGCATGCTTTACTGGAATTAACATTTTTACAATGTTGCTTTGTTGGAACCTTGTTTCCACGGGGAACTATTAAATGAGAAGATCACTGACTAGCCCCAATAGTACTCCAAACACTGAGATCAACTCCAAACCCTGAGACTTCTGGCTATTACCAGTAAAGAGGAAAACAAAGGTTATTTCACAGGTCTGAACTTCTGTCTGCCTGCGCTGTTTGAGTCTCTCAAATTGAACCTCAACATTATCAATCACTCATCATGCCTTTGTTCAAGAAAAAATGACAGCAATTTTTGCCATATAATACCGATAAAAATTAACAACTCTATTTCAGTGCAGCATTCTGGGAGGTTTGCTGTGAAGTATAATACTGTCCAGGGACCCATAAACTAAAGATTGCATAGGGCCTAGATGCCTTACTGCAGAATCATCTCAGCAGCAGGATAGCAGCTCAGAGCGCTAAGATAGGTTAATAAAATGAGAGCTGCTTCCTTAGAAGAGCTGTTTTCCATTAAGCCAGGAAGTCTGACACAGTGCCATCACAAGGGGTACACCACACCATGTGTGGCCAGATTATGGCTCGTTTCTGTCTGTTCTGCTCTTTTACTTTTAATGGAAAGAAAAGGTTCCACTCCCAGAGCTGGCTGCTCACCTTTTTGTTTTCTACTACCATATTACTTTCTGAATCTTCTTTACTTCCTGCTGCTATGGTTCAAATTCCTCATCACCACAGGTTTTGCAGGGAATTTGAACGGTTACTTTCCTTTGTAGTCTAGGCATCGCAGCAGAAGTTCTGCAGGTCCAAACCCTTTCCCTGCCTCAAACCCACCAGGACTGCCCCTGCTTCAACTTTGAGAGGCTTACAGCTGAGGAAAGACATAACTGTGTTGATCCACTACCACCTAGTGGTAAGTACTGCTCCCATCCAGATTTCCGTGGGACAGTTCCCTGTAGTATGCTCCATTCTCAGATTCCTGAACTTCGTATCACGATTTCAGGGTGAAGGTCTGAGAAGTATCATTGCTCGTGCTGCGCCCAGGCATTTCTTCCTGATACTGCTCTTTTACTAGGCCACCGTGAACAACAACATCAATTCTCACTAATTCTCTTTTTGCAAATTGGGCTGCTGGCCCCACAGAGAGCTCTGCCCAAA
This sequence comes from Ceryle rudis, assembly GCA_033439905.1. Classification (NCBI taxonomy): domain Eukaryota; kingdom Metazoa; phylum Chordata; class Aves; order Coraciiformes; family Cerylidae; genus Ceryle; species Ceryle rudis. Next base: position 38,867 of record JAAGNO010026159.1, read on the forward strand.
CCACCAGTCCTTCCATTACAGACCTGCAGCAGACAGGGTTTGAGCAGAGGTGTTTAAACACCGTCTCAATAGATACTGTTGCTGTCTGGAGCTCAGCTCTCCCTTCCCAGGGTTAAGCAGGCAGATGGGTTGTTATCTGCAAGATGGATCCAACCTTTCCAAGTGATTCTGGTTCTTTTGTGAAAACGCCAGCTGGGGCAACCAGCTTCCCAGACAGACACCCAGGGCCTGCCCTCAGGAACAGGACCCTTCAGCCACTGGCTGCAAAACTAACACCACCCAGCTTCAGAAGGCAAAACAAGACACTAGGAAACTTCAGCTGAAGAGGGGCTCATTTCAGGCCTCACTCCAGAAGGTGTGGAAAATATATTGAGAAAAATCACTGTATCATTTTTTATCATTACAAATTTTTGAAGATCTGAGAATGCTATGTCTTACTCTGATGTTACACAGACCCTGAGAAACCAGAGAATGGGAGGTGAGTGAAAATACTCCCTTCCCCCCCAAATACAAAAATGAAAAACAACCTACAAACCCCAAGTGTTGCAGTAGGGCAAAGCATTAGATCAGATGCTGCTCCTCTGGTTTATCCACATGGGTACACAAGTTGCAGAGCACTCACATTTGTTACGGAGATGAGACATGCGAGTAGTGGCCTTAAATATCTCCCCTCTGACTAAAATTCATCCTCTTTGCTTTTTGATTGCTAGTTAACAGATTTTAAAATTGAAAGTGCAAAAGAATTTAACTCTATCAGGTAAAATATGTGGTGAAGGCACGCAATAGCACAGAGCTGTAACCTCAGCATTCCTTGAAAGGAGAGAATTCCTCACTAAAGCTTTTGATATTCTGTTTCAGCTGATTTTACAACTCTGCAATGTTTCTTCATTCAAGGATCACAGCCCACTGCTTGGGGATTGTAGTGAAGTATGGGATAATTTTGTTTAGCAGTTCTTTATGTAAAGTATTTCTAAAACTGACAGACTGCATTTTGCATACAATGTGTAGGAAAATCTCAAACTGTCATAGGTAATTTTCTTGATCCCTTCTCTTACAATTTTCAACTTCAACCCTTTCCTGTCTTCTCTGGTACCAATTTCTCGTCTTTTCTTCAAAAAGCGTCTAGTTGTACTCTAGAAAGAGTGATTTTCTACTTCTCTTCCTTCACTTTCAGACTGCCTCCCATGATACCCCCAGAAAAATCTTCCTTTTGCAAGTCACTAAACCCAGCGCTCGTACACCACTTAATTCTTAAAAAACATGCCCTTCCCTAATGCATCCTGATAACTCCAATCCAGTACCAGAGGTAAGCAGGGAGGCCTATGGACACAATTTTTACCTGGCTGTTTCTGTTCATTTGACCCAGATTCATCCCACAATTTGGGCTCACCTACCTATCACACATTTTGTTTCAGCCTGTAACCCTCCATGGATGGGTTTGCCATTTTTCTGACATACTCATTTTCTCTCACATGCATTCCATGTCCTGGGTGGAATTTAAATCAAATTAAATTAGAAAAAGCTCCTCATTGCCTTAAGTTTGATAATGCTTTTTATAGGCAGCAAAGATATGCTGACAAACCACTTTTCCAATCTTTTCTTTAGAGAAGGGTTGTGAAGAGTTCCACCTGTTTAAAAATGCCAAAGAGATGAAATTTTCCATCATCTGCCACGACTTTCCTCCTCATCCACCTCCCCACACTAGACCAAGGTTGCATCTTCCCTGGTTCTGTCAAACAGCAGCTCTGTGAACCATCTCATATACATGGTCTAAAGTTGACCCTGACAGCAAAAGCATGAGGTGGAAAGCTATTATCTCCCCAGTTTTAAAGAAGAAGAGCTGAGCAAGTCACATTATCTTTGTCACAAAATTGCCAACAGAAAAGGTTTGAACACAGGAGCTTGCGTTCAAGCTTTGAACATGGGATGCTCAGTGTTCTCTTCCCCATTTGACTTACATAAGAAACATTACATAGTATTTCTGAAATTGACAGTTATTTCTTCTCAGGCCTGTAGTTCTACCATGCACACTTTGCAATTCTGCATACTATTCAAGCAGAACCCACTGAAGACTGCAAAGCAAAGAAATCTGATAGGCCTCTATGCCATCCCCCAGCAAATGCTACAAAAGTTTAACCAACTCAATGACCCTCTGACCTCTCACTCTAACAGGCATTAACCACCAAACCTCTCACCTTTCTCCTCTAACAACCTCTGCTCAGTAGGTGCCAAATACTCTTAAATCCAGAGTGGCTGCTTCTAATCCACAGTTGAATTATATTATTTCTATTTCTCACCTTTGCCTTAGAACTATTTCTCCCACAGATGTTTGCTTTAATAAATCTCAGTTTCCCACTAACCTGATTTCCTTCCAACAACGGGGACTTCAATGATTTCATGTCTGTATCAGATCACTCTGTTTATCAAGTTCCTCAGCCAAAAGGAGCATCAAAGACAACTTCCTGGAGCTGTGCAAAACCAGACAGCTGCCAGTGAGATTATGAAGGGAGGAGGGGTCTGGGGCAAGCTTCCCAATGTTAGACCAGGGAGAGACAGCTGGTGGTTGCAGGGCAGGTAAAAACCTGCAGCTCTTGGAGCTGCATAAGGCTGATGGTGTATTGATGTTTATTTCCTAAGATGGTAGAAAAGGTAATTCAAAAGGCTGGCAGCAAGTCTGGGTACAGAGGCTGCTGGGTGGGCCGACAAGGACTGGCTGAGGGTATGCTTTCATGGGTGCCCCTTAGAAAAGAGTAAGGGAGCATATTATCAACATGGAGCTCTTTGATACTTGATGGTATTTTTTACTAGTGGTTATGGGACTGATTAACAGAAGGATTTAAGATAACCCATTTGTGTTTCTCCTATCAAGGAATGTAGAGGCTATATTTTAAGAGTTTTATGGTAAAGACGTGTTTGAGCTATAGGAAATAAGAGTTTTTAATTTACTTCACTAGTTACATGGATCTCAGCTTTTCATGTGGTTCATTAGAGACATTGGATAAAGCAGGGCTAAATCTACTCATTTTTCTCATATGTAACTGTTGGTGCAAGATCTGTTGTTTCTTCTGCTCTTATGTACAGTTTGCCTCTTTTAGCACATTTACTTCAAGAGGGAGGTTCACATCTCAAGTTTTCCATGCACAGCCTAAAGGGTCTTTTCATAAAGGAGAATGAGACCCAGCTGTGAAGTTTCAAATTTCAGCCCCTCTCCAAACTTGGGAGTTTGGACTGAAGTTCACAGTTTCTAAACTCTACTTTTCTACTTGGATACTGTAAATTAACAGCTGGTCTGTTCTTTGGGACGTCTCTCTTTTTTGTTCTCGGCAGCTCTGAAATTAAATATCAATTTAAGATCTTTGGGCTTCAAAGCAGTGACCTTGTATTTCAGTTAGCTATTGAAGAGTGAATGATTATCATAAAATGAAGGAATTGAAATACATTCCTAACAGGTGACATCTATTTGTGTTGGGAGACAGCTCCAATGAGCAAGATGTAAACTCTGTATCAGCTTCCTGGGTTTGAAAGAAATATGTATTTTAGAGATGAAGAGGATGAATTTCAAATTTACTGTTCTTCAGTTTTAGCTTCTTTTGACAAATATTCATAACTGACTGACAGACCACGCAAACCTAGAAGTGACCTAGTACTGTTCTCAGTTTTAGTACCTACTAACAATATAAACCAACTCTGTGTAATTGATATTTGTTCTTTGTTATTAAATTTGGCTTTATTCTGCTAAGAAGAAAGCAACACAAGGAATCCATACTATCAGCTGAGAGCCTCCACAACTCATTCATCACGCTGTGCTAGCAAACACAAAATTACTCAACAACCTGTTTGCAAATAGAAGTAAAAAAACCCCCAAAGTTAATGCCTTATTCACACAGAAATCAGCAAACAACACTGAAGCTTTAACAAATGTTTGTTTGTATAACAACATCCAAACCAAACACTGAAATTGTCTTTTGCATTTTTTTAGACACTGCACTCTCCTATAACCTCAGAACAGCTGATTGTGTGAAGCTTAAAGCAAATATTAGTAAAAAGGTGTTGCTAATACTAAGCATTATTTTCCTTGCAGAGTTGTTCTTAAGCACTGCACCCAAATATTTCATACCTTTAAATCAGAGCAGAAAAAACCTCCCACAACTCAGAACCCAAACAAAAAAAAAAACTTGTATACACCTAGAAACCATGGTTTCAAATGCATTGCTGAATTCTACACCTCAGACTACTCCTAAACAAGATACTGATTGATCATATTTATTGGAAAATTATTTCAAGTTATGAATACGGTGGTGGTGACTGCAGACTATTAATAGACGATTTGACAAGAACCTGACTTTTAATTTCCTGAGTTTGTGAATCACCACCATTTGGTCTATGATCACAGAAAGGCCTTCAGCAAGAAGATTTGACATATTGCCCTCCGTAAACATTTGACTAAGCCCCAGAAAATGGATGAACACATGATCATAATCAGATTATTTTTGACCTTTTTCCACTAGATGGTGTCCAGTTACATGAGCTGTAACCACACCTGCTTTAATCAAAAAAACCCAACATTTAGAATTGCTGAATTCTTGCTTTTACAGCTTTTGCTGATATTTTGGGTAAGCTATTTTCCAGGGAGATTTGGCTTTTCAAGTCTTACTTTTGATCTCTATATGATCTTTCAAACAGGGAACAATGAATTCTTTGATGTGGATTCTTGCATAAACAGAAGCAATGAACTACAGGGCACCCAACTTCAACCAAGGAAACATAAGCCAGGGTTGAAGGAATGCAAAATATTCTTTCTAAAAGTAGGGGGGAAACAGAAAGGAGAAATGCAAAGAGAAGCCCCGGGAGGAAACACCACCACCACCACCCCCCAACTGATCAAACAATGACGGTAAAAGCCAGTCTGAAAAAAATGAAAACCTTCCTGTGTATTAGAGAGCTTGGTACATGGCCTTGTACTTCTCATTTGAGAGCTACTGTAGAGCTATACTGTTGCGAGGAAAACTGCAAGAAAAAGGAAGGGTAGGAGGGCATTGAAGAAATGTGGGATCCAGACAAGAAAGTACTGGAAAAGAGTATTTTCTCCTTTGTCTTTACTCCCCTTTTGCCCCTACAATTAAACACAAAGACAAACGGAAAACTCAGTTACTGCAATGCTACATTATTAGCAATGCTAATAAATAAGGCACCAGGGGGCCTCAGTCATTCACTAGCAAAAAAACGAGGGCACATTAACACTTTACTTGCTGAATGTATACATTTCAAAGTCTTCATTTAGCGAGAGTTAAAACTATGTCTGCAAGGAAAAAGGAAGGAGCAACGGAAAAGGAACATTACAGCTCATCTGTGTGGAAATATGCCATAAAATGACTGGAAAACGCTACTCAAACACGGTTTTACTGTTTGTGTGGGAAGTCTGAAAGCATGGTTTCACGGTGGGAAAGTGATAAAATCCCCTTATTTACCAATGTCACAAAGGGAAAAGGAGTGATTTAAAACTGAACAACAAAACAAAGAATTCATTTGAGACCTTTTGATGAGCTTTAGTGATAGATAATGAGAGGTGTTTAGAGCTACATACACTGTGAAAGGAAGCTCAAGTCCGAGATGAAACTCATGACTACAGGGTTGTTCAGCTGTAGTTTCACAGCTCTCTCTTTCAGGTATTCCTCAGAGTGACACCTGCACATACAAGTACAAATTAGATTATCATTCTGTAAGACTGACAAATTGGTGCTCCCACCACAAGTAGACTTTGCTGATGTCAGTCAGATTATTGTAGTCTTCTGCAGACCTTGGGCTTGTAATTGATAGCAGACTCTAAACCATTTAACAGCTGCCTGACAAACAGATTAATTCAAAGTAACTTACATTTTCTACTGAATTACTTTGATTTTTACTTAGGGTGGTTTTTTTTTTTTCCTTCTTCTAAAACACTAGAATTAGGGAGCTGCATAGCAAAGTTAACAGGGCTGTGGGTTCCAGAGAATTAAAAGGAGCCTAAAAACATCCTGCTCTGATGCCTAATCTGTTTTCCATTTCAGGCAGCTGCAGCTGGATGCAACTTGGAGCTTCAGGCAGCACACCGATCCAAGATACAAAGAACAAAAGATGGTTCTCTTGCACAACCCTGAGAAGCCTCTCAAACCATGAAAATGGACAAGAAATGACTGTAACCTAAGTGATATCAAACAATGTTGCAGAAAGGAAATGATACCTGATCCACAGACAACACTATGGCTAACTTGAGGATGCTAAACTGGGTAGTCAGGTGGCTATTGAACTTAATTATACTAAAACTTTAAGACACTCTGTGTTATTGAACTTGATGATATACTTTGACATTAAGGCTTAAATTTTGTGACTTGCCTGAAGGCATATCGCATTCAGCTGTATTTTGCAGCTGAATGTTTTGATACCTTGTGACTGGACTGATTGTTTTTTAAACATCTCATGAACTCATGACACCAGCTGCAACTCGGTGAAACAAATGCAGAATATGATATATAGAAAATAAGAGATCTCATTTCTGACATAGCCTTCTGCAACACATGACTATTTCCATATTCTCCAAACCCATCATTATTTTACAAATTGCTACATTAGAATAATAATTTTATTTGTATTATGCCTTGTTAGTATTTGAAGCGACAGAGTCTATCATTTAAATGTTTTTCACAAGGCTCCCTTTCCTGTGCCAGCACCAATCCTGACTTCAGTTTAACATAATATACAAATGGATCAGATGAAGGTCCTTCTTGCCCTGCTAATCTTTTGAGGAAATGCTTAGCCCACCCCCTGCCATTTGCAGCACACATTCCTTCAGTGTGGTACATTTGTTGCTCATTAAAACAATGTCTTAGAGTTTTTTATATAAGGACATGTTTATCCCCCCATTGCAATTCTTCCTTCTAGTAAAAGTCAAGCTGACAAATAAATGAGTAAATGTGTAATTGAAAGAACATTTATCATAGTACCGGAGAACAAAAAATAAGCTGCATTTTCTTGCTGCACTAGTAACAAAATGCTGTGCCTGAACAAATGTATAATTTACAGAAATTTTCAGCCCCCAATGTCATCTTTCAGAGGCAGCCAATCCAGCAGACAAACTAAGAATTGATCAGGCAAATACAAGTCCTGTCAACCTGTACTTGTTCCAGGGAACACCCAGTGAGGATTGAACTTTCACAGGGAGCACATAAATCTGTGGCAGCACCTCCCCTGAGAGAAGCAATTTCCTCCTTTCTGTCTTAATTAACGGCTAACATTAAAAATATCTTTACTGGTGAAGTCTAGACTCTCAAGTTCATAAAATTAATCAGTAAAATCTACCAGACAGAAAAGTGTAAGTCAGACAGCAAGGGTAAAGCACATGAAAACCAGAGTCAACTGTCATTGCTGAAGGTTGCTCCCTACACAAGAAAGCATGGACATGTCTATCTGGAAAAGATAGATCCTGCCAATTTTTCTTTTGTCACAGGACACAATACATTTTATTTAGTTGATACAGAGGCCATATCACACCATTCTCTGTCGTATTAGTTGAGTGTCACACAGTGCAGGATCTAGCAGACATGCCAGGATTTAGGCTGAAACAACTGTAAAGCAAAACTCCAAGGTGCTGCAGGTTAAGATCAACTAAAAATGTCAGTGTAGCATGTCAGCCTAACAGCTGATTTACAAGGCATAAAGCACATTAATATATATATTATAACCACATAATATATATTATAAGCACATAAACTGATTGCAGCACATCAAGTCTTTTACTGTTTTGAAGAAATCAGTGTCATGGCTACACTGCCACTTGGGAGTCAAGAGCCCAGAAGCATATTCTACGTGGAAGAGAATGAAATTAGCTATGTGGTTTGTCATTTCCCCATATGTGTATGTTTGAAAGGACAACAGGCTGCTGAGATAAATGATTAATTACAGTGCAATCACTTAAAAATACATGTGATACATCTGCTCAAAGGTTAATAACCAATAACACAGCCTGTAATACAATGCAAGAGGGGAAAAAAAAAATCTCATGCTTACAAATATGTCATCAGGCACCTTTGGATTCAAGCTTCTGGATTGGTTTAACAGCCTCTTAGCAGACTAGTGCTTTGTTGCTGTTTATTATTAAAGAGAATGCCGCGACACTTGGTGTACAGTTAATGTGCATAGCACGTCATAGCTAGCAGACCTAGTCCTGGAAAAGGCAGTGCGGGTAGGGATTAGAAACCACTGTGGAAGTACCAAGCTGGGAGAGGAGCTATGCCATGAAATGCTAGCAGTGGTTCACCAGCGTATCTGGGGCTGTCTCGGGAAGGAGGGAAGTCATGCTCGGCAGCATGCGCTCCCACCAGTACAAAGCTGTATGGACTATTCTATTACTCTCTTCTGGCTTATCTGCTTAGGTTTCTTATCTGCATAAAGCAGGGAAGAGAGGCAGGAAGAACAAAACCTTGTCCTCTTGGGTTTTGTTTTCAGATAGAATTGGTTCTGTGTTCCCACAGTTTATCCCACAGTGCCTGAAAAGAGTGCTGTGGTTAGTGGGATATTCTGTTTCTAGTGGGAGAGACTGGAAGGGTTTCCAAAATCCACTATACCTCAGTAGCTGTGCATCTTTGTCTTCCTCACCCTATTCTGAGCAGTGTACTGCTGAACTAACTGAAGACCACATAACCACGGAACTACAACCATCATGCTAATTGCTCCTCCCAAACTTCACACACATCTGCATCCACTGCCACCTTCCTCTTCAGCTGCCTTCTACCTCAATTCCCCTTTCTCCATAAGACTACACTCAGCTCCTGGGAAGATTTCCACTGTCATCCCATTGCTGCTGTGCAAGTTATTGGACCAGATCCACAGCTGTCACTTGGCATGACCCACCAACATCTGTATAGCAAGTTATCTTGAAGGCCCTGCACTATGTAGCTCCTCTGTGTGCTTCCTGGGTGTTCCAGACACCCCGTTGGGTAGGAAACTCTGCCTGCCCAGAGCAAGCAACACCACCAAAAACTGAATGGATTCTGGTGGATACTTAAGACAGAGAAGCCAAAGACTGAAATACACCATCCTGGCTACTTGTGCGAATGGCAGTCTGTCCCCATTCATCAACTCCAGAATCCTTCTGGAAACAAAGAAGAACATTTAGTTACTGCAGCCCCATCTGCTTTGCCACAAAGCAGCAGGGAAGCCCACTCACTGCATTCCACTGGCAGCTGAGCCTTTTGTTAGTCAAGCAAGACTCCAGAGTCATCCACATGTTCATTCGCGAGACACAATATACTGATCTTTCACCTATGTTACTGACATGGCATCCTAAACTTATAAATAAGATAAACCACAGATTTTAAGTGGAGTAGAATTTAAAGAAAGGAGATGATTCAATCATTTAATGAACAAACTGCTGCCAGATCCCCTGCTGGGGATTTGGGTTCTGGAGGTAATATTTAGTTCTTACAGACAGGCCAAGCAGGGGGCTTCTCACAACTGTAGTCTCTATAGTCATATGTGTTTAACAAGCTGCCTTCCCCGCCCCCCCCCCCCAGCAAGTTCTCAAAGCAATACATGATGAAATACTACACAAAAACCAGTTCACATTTAACTATAGGTTAAACTGATGCATCATGACACTGCCATTGAGGGGCCGTTATCCTCTAGTAATCATCTGTCATTCTTAATTATATGCTTGCAAGTTAAAAATCTAATATGTTGTGACAAAACTGTGTAATTGGAGAACTGCAGAGTAAGCCGTTTGCCAACTTGGAACAACACTGGACAGGACACTGGATTTTCACAAGGAGAGAGTTCTTTATGGGTTAAAAACTGAGTAAAGTTGGGATTTTCAAACAGCTTCAGATGGAAAGATGACTGAATCACCCATTAAGTCATCAGGAGGCCAATGCTTCCTTCAGTAGATTTCACTTCTTTGCAACTTATTACATCATTGATAAACATCACTAATGGTCTTACCATTAAATATTTATGTGTGCTAGATGCTTCCATTCAGATCTTCTAAGAAAACAACTTACCTCTGAACAAATCTAAGTAGTGATTATTTATTTATTTAACCATTGAACCAATTCTCCTTTCCTGCAACCTACTATCTTTTTGTAACAAAAAAAAAAAGTGAGCTGCAGTTATACCGAGTCTTTTTTTCAGCCACCACAACACCAGAAACTGACATGATTACCAGTCTCAGTCTATAATAATAATAGAAAAAAAATATTAATAATAAAATAAAACACATCCCACTTTCCATTGCCTTTTAAAACCAAAACACAATGTAAAAATATATCTGAAATTTACTTGCTCCTGAGCAAGACTACAACAGTGAGACACTAATAATCAACAGTCAGGAAAAGCACTGGGTAGACAATTAGACCCAGATCAGTATAAGAAAAGCCTGTGTTATAAAAATGTCATTAACTCTCCAGTGTTAAAAGAAGGAAACAGAAAAGTCACATTTTTATCATTCAAAATACCTGTGAACATTTAACTGAAAAAATATGATAGCCACAAGACAGACACTCTAGAATACCAAACCTTATCAAAAGATGAGATTCCTGCCCAGATGGTGATTAAAATAAGGAACTTGACAGATTATTTTAGAGGCCAGACATTTAGCAAGATTCAACAAGGAAGCAAATATGTATAGGAATGAACTCCAGAGCCCACTCCCACCACTAGCACCTTAGCTGGCTATTCAAGGTCAATCAGTTGGTAGAAGATAACGAAGAAAACTTGAAGGAACTTCATCTGAAACTCATTCTCAAACAACTCTGTTGGAAGACATCAGTGAGGGCAACCCACTTTCTCTTCAAGGCTGCTTTAAAGGTGAGGTTCTCATCCTTTACCATGACTGAGCTGTGCACCCCATTGATCCCAATCTTGGCCAGTTTCCCAGCTTGACTGCAGACCTGCCTCACAGCTATAGACTTGGCTGGCAATCACTGATCCTGGTCACTGCACCCAGGACCAATCCTGACTCACTCAGCTTCTGAACTTGACTTTGGAGCTACCCTGTCACTACAGATTTTCTTGGTGGTTTGTCCCCTAGGCTGAACCTGACTACCCTCATTGGCACTGCCTTGTTTGGGGTACAGTGGGACTGGTTTCTTGCTGCTGAAGCCAGCGCTTTTGCTGGCCTTGTTATCAAGCCCAGAAGAAACAGCTTTGCCCTTGCTGCACTCTGCACAGAGCTACAACAGCTGAAGCTAGCAACAAATATTTGCTGAGAAATAAAATGTGTATTTTCCTTGACCTCTTTTGTCATTGCTCATTGCTTAGCACCAAATTAGCTGACCGGGGTTTAGTAAATTAATAATCATCATAATTCACAAAGGGGAATATTGTGTTGGCCCAAATACAAAGCAGGCAATCATCAATTTTAAAGGGTCAGAATACTAAAAAAAAGAAACCCAAACGAGAAAACCCAAACCAAACAAACAAAGTGCACAGTAAAAATAAATGAAAGGCCCAATTCCCTTCAATTCCATGTGTAGCCCCCAGCATGGACCAACATCAATCTCCTCCTGTAACTCCACACACTCCACCCTTTAGATCCCAGTAGCTCTCCTTGCTGTCCCCACTGCCCACCTTTCTAATGGCTCGCTTGACAGACATGCTGTTTTCCACCTGTTGTTCTAGACAGATATGACAAAGGCTTTTGCCCCCCCCCCCCCGGCACTGATATGCTGGTGCCATAAAAGTACAGAAGCTTAAATCTCAGCATCACCACCTCCAAGAGACCACACTTCACTTAGCCTGCACCTTTCCCTGCAGCCACAGCACATCTGCAGCCACACAGAGCTTATGTGCTGTGGCAACAGGCAGCAAACCACCATGTCACCTAGAAGCCTGGCACTGGGGCATCTTTGTGCAGAGGGATAAATTCTGTCCCCCATTTAATCTAGGCCTTGCCCTGTATTTCCACTAATGTAGAAATCCAAAGTATGGTATAACTGAATTATGCTTATCTGACAAAAATAAACAAGAGCTAACACTCAGTAAAAAGTCTGCACCAAAACAGGAATCTGCACATTCTTTAAGTGTTTTCACATATTTGTCTTGCATAAAAGCATTCTACTGGTTTCAAAATAAAAAAGCCCCAGCAACAGTTTTTCCCCTATACATCTCAGAAGAGAAGTATCATCAGTAGATACGAGTTAGCTAAAGCTCAGAACTCCAAAAGAAAGAAGATTTGAGACACAACACACCACTTCCCTCTGGAGGCAATATTTTTTTTATAGAAAATAAAAACCAAAAATTTTTTATTTACTGTACTGTAGATACCTGTACAGAGTGTAAACTTTAATATTTCACCAGATATGTGAATAATTCTGGAGAAAGAGTTATCAAGCACCTTCATTTCAACACATTTTTGTTATTTACAGTAAGACATACCTGATTAAGTGTGTGAATACAATGAATTAAAAGTTATAAAAAGTTATACAAAAAATCCTTAAAATGTTTATATGGTTTGTTATTTTATGATAAATACACAGTTAAAGAGGAAGATGTCACATAGTTAAGACTCAGAATTGGCTCTGTTTAAAACTGTTACTGTGGTGTCTAAAGAGGGAGTGAAGAAATGGCAATATTAGATTACTGCTCTGGTCATGATGTTGTGAAATGTGTTCTGGCAGAAGGCTCACAAGCCCTGTTTTTTTTCTGCTGCTGCAGGCTGGCTTCTGCCCTTTGAGCACACAGTGTGGAAGCCAAACTTCACTCCCAGATTTGTACTGCTAATTTGACAAAAATATACATTTTGATTTTCCCTCCTCACTCCAAACTTACTGGTGATGATGAAAACATCAGCTTTGATTTTCTGCACACCTTTTTGCTGTTATTGAACACTGGTACATAAACGGGGCATCACCATCTCTTTTCTTTTAAGCACGAAGACACAGGTGACCCTTCTGGAAATCAGATTTTTAACTGCCATGGTTTCTCACAGTCTACGAAAAGGCACCGCATGGTTTGCTAAAGAAGAAAAATTATTAGGATAGGATTCAAAGACCACTGTCAGGCTTATAGAATCAAACAAAAATATTATTTTAAAAGTTCTCAGGAAACAAAAGTGACAGTGTGTGCACTCAGCACCTCCAAACAAATCAACATCCATTCTTTGATGTACTATCAGCAATTGAGATCTATAACTAAAGTTTGTTTAGTGGGTTTAGGAAACTACTCAGGAATCCACCTCAGAAGAAAAATAAATCTCTTAAAATCCAACAAGAACTTCAAATACATCCATTAAGCAGTGCTGATTATCTATAAAGAATCATGTGCTGTGGGAAAAGATCACATGATCTAGGGTGAGAACTACCCTCACAACACACAGATAAATTATTTCCATAATCTCAAAAGTTGAGATTCAAGTTTCGGAAGTGGAAGGACTGCTAGTGGGAAGGAATGCAGTTAGGCATTAAATCTGTCTTTATCACTGGGTGTTTCCACCCACATCTATTCATCCTGGAATCCCTTGGTTGTTTCTCAGCTAGAGATATGGTCCAGCCGCATGACAGGCTAAGCATGCCACTCTGCAGATAACCACCGCATGCTCCGAGGTACAACCCAGTCTCAGGACTGAAATCATACCATTATTTTGACTGCGTTTGCTATTTGTTACTTCAACTTTCCCAACAGACATTTCCTCCTAGACCAGCACAGGTGCAACTAAGGCCTGCATTTTTACCTTTAAAAGCAAGGAGATAATACTGCAAGGAACAAGATGCAGTTGGACCCAAGCTGGGCAGCTCTGTCTTGCCTAACTGCTACAAAACAGTCATTGCCTGCGTCTGTGTCTGCATATGTGCATTGTGGCTTGCTGTCAGCAGCATGGAGCACTTGTCTTTAGGGCCCGATTGTATGGATAGGAGTGAATTGTTTACAGCACATTTCCAAAAGGTGTCTGCTGCTCTAAAGCTTATTTCAATGTTCAGTTTCTTTCTATACAATCAACTCCAACTGTGTTGTCAGGACAGCGGCAAGAACGGCCTCCTGGGGTAGCCAAGCAGAGGTGAGTACAACCGCCATTATTCACTGCACAGTAGTTATGTCCTGGAAAAGAAATGTAGTATGTTATAGTAGAGCAAAAGCAAAACCACAATAAAAACCACAGATAGAAAAAACGGTGCAGATTTCAGGACTACACTAGAGAAACAAATCATAACAAAATTGAGAGCAAAACAAAACTGCTTTGGGAAGATGAGAGTCATCATATCCCTTATGTCAGCCTCTGATATTCACGTCAAAGAAAGATCCAGATATAAGGACAGAGCAGGAGAGGCAACATGAAAAAAAAAGGGCTGTTCCTGAAATGCCCTTCATAAATCGGACAAGGGATCACAGACATTAGAATGAAGAGACAGTGAGTAAGGAAATACAGGAAGTGCAACACAGTGGGGTGACAAAGTCCTAAATGCCACAGAACATCATCCCCAGATACCATCCACTTCAAAAACATAGAAGAATGACCTGGGGCAGGGGGGTGGGGGGGTGTTAATTAAAAAAAAAGTCAGGCAGCTGAGAAGGAGTGTGCTAATGTTGGAGGGTTAAATGAAAGACAGTGAGATAGTGCCAGGAGCAGTGGATCTGAGGGGAAAGGCATCAAGTCAAAGAAAAACACTTCAAATAGACGTATGATGAGAAACAAATGCTACCAAGGTGCTAAATATTATAAACATAAGCATTTACTCAAAGCACACAATGTTGTTTTGTTTTACACTGCGCACCAAAATGGAACTGTGGATTAAATAATAATATAAATGTCAGAATTAAGAAATCAGTTACATTATTATGCATTTTAGAGCTCCGAACAAAGCTTTCAATTAAATTATGTTTTTTTACTATATATATATTGAATAATTTGAGGAGATTGTTGAAATGATTGAAGAACTCTTAGGGGGTTTTTAGGCCTGAAGTAAAAACACCATAACTCTAATTCCAGCCATGTTGTAATAAATAAATGAACTCTTCTCCTAGCTGTGATATACTAACAACAGCATAACTAAATATCGATTCTCAGAGAATAAATTGTTATTTCAAGGGTATCAACTTCTGCTCTTTTATGCTTCACAAGGGGCTTTTCAATAACATAACTGAAAAACCTGACATTCAACGGAGCAGAAAGATCAGCCCAGCCACTCTGCTACCTGCTGTTCCCTGAACATTCCCTTATTAAAAACACTGGATTTCATTAGGGACATCTGGAAGACCATGAGGCTCTACAGAGGGATCTGGCCAGGCTGTATTGATGGGCTGAGGCCAATGGTATGAGGTTCAACAAGGTCATGCACCAGGTCCTGCACTTGGGTCACAACCACCCCTTGCAACAATACAGGCTTGGGGATGAGTGGCTGGAGAGCTGCCAGGCACAAAGGATCTGGAGCTACTGGTTGACAGCTGACTGAATATGAGCCAGCAGTGTGCCCAGGTGGCCAGGGCAGCCAACAGCATCCTGGCTTGTATCAGATATAATGTGGCCAGCAGTACTAGAGAAGTGATTGTCCCCCTGCACCAGGCACTGGTGAGGCCACACATTGAATACTGTATTCAGTTTTGGGCCCCTCACTACAAGAAGGATGTTGAGGTGCTGGAGCGTGTCCAAAGAAGGGCAACAAAACTGCTGAGGGGTTTGGAGAACAAGTCTTACAAAGGGTGGCTGATGGAACTGGGGTTGTTTTGCCTGGTGAAAAGGAAGCTGAGGGGGGAGACCTACTGCTGTTTACAACAACCTCAAAGGAGCATGTTGTGAGGTGGGAGTCAGGCTGTTCTCCCATGCAGCAAGCAGTAGGACAAGACTGGATATTAGGAAAAATTTCTTCACTGAAAGAGTTGTTAAGCACTGGAACAGAATGCACAGGGAAGTGGTGGAGTTACTATCCCTGGAGGGATTTGAAACATGTAGATGTGGTGCTTAGAAACATGGTTTAGTGGTGACCTACAGTACTGGGCTAATGGTTGGAGCTGATGATGATGTAGGTCTCTTCCAACCAGAATGATTCTATACTATTTCTGTAGTTTAAACTGAAAAATAAGGCCCTAGTCATGAATATAGTATTCAATTTAGATGATGACAACATAGCTTTTGCCATGTCACATCCTTATCTTGACCATACACAGGCCCCTTCTTCCCTCCCTATTCTGGTTTCATGTGGCAATCACAACAGGTTTTATGGAAAAAAAAATATTAAAAATTAAGTAGCTTTTAATTTCTTAGTAAATGAAAAGCTAAGCACCAACCAATTCTTCACTAACTACCTAGATCAGTTAGCAGCCTGTTTCTGGGAGCTGCTACTAAGTTCACTTACATGCTAAGGTGCTGCACAGCTTTAAAAACTTAAGAATCATCTGGATTACCTCCTGGGCACTGAGCAAAGGCTGTAGTGATTCCATAGAGACGGGAGCGCTTGTGAGGTTGGAAGTTATCCTTTTCCATTGAAATTGTGCGATCCACTGCTACAACAGCATCCCTGCCGTATGCAGAAGAGAATATACAGAAGTGAGATGAAAGTGGAAGTACGGGGGAAAGCAAACCAACCAACCAAACAAAAAGCAGAAGAAATCTGAAGTTGTTTCTTTTTCACAATTAGGAAGTGGCACCAGAAGCAAAATCCTCCAAGACCTCAGCTTTCCTGAACTACTCAAATATGTAATAACCCTCATTCTAGGCAGCTAAGAAATTTAGGAGGGAGACACTTTCTTAATTTTGAAGGTACTTCCAACACAAGTCAATGTCCCTCCACAGGACCACATCTGTTAGTAGTTTCGACACATTCTCCATATTCTGCCCCTCTGACATTTTCTGTGGTATAGCTGACATCACAGCTGTTACGCATGATGATTACGGACAATGCTGTATTTCAGGTGGACCCTGATATCCAGAAGGCATACAGCAATCTTTTCTTCCTAAAAATAACAGGGCAGTCAACTGACAGACCTGTAAAACAGTTTCCCATTTATACAAGCCTATTCTCAAATAGCATTTCCCAGCTGTTAGGTTTTAGCTTGGAAATCCTTACACATATTAATAGCTCTTCTTTTCAACTCTTTGCAATTGCTGGAGTAGTTTGTGTAAGAGTTTGCAGGTAGAGCCCACAAAACAATTTAAGTCAAAGAAAAATAAATATTTTTAAATGCATGGACTGGATTTTTTTTAATGGAAAATATAATCAAGACTTTAGAGTTTACTATATGTCAGTGTTTTAGATAATCTGCAACAAAGAAAGCATCATTAAAACAGTAAATTTTTTCTTATTTGTTTGACAATACAGGGCATAGAAAGCCAAGAGTGACTAATTTCTGCCCTCTACAATACAGCAAGTACAGTCATAAGGGAAACATGTTAGCTCCCACTCCTTTCCCAAAAATGTTCAGTGTTTAAAAGCATTTTCTTAGAGGACAAATAACTATGCTGAAAATGAAAATTCAGTTAACTGGAAATATCAGTAGGTCAACTCTACAGATCCACTCCACCCTCCATCAGCTATTGCTGTGAAAGCAAAAAACAAAACAAAACAAAATGACAACACCACCAAAACAAAATGCCAAACCAAAAAAACCAAAACAGGGGTGTGTGAGGGGTCAGACATGAGAAATGCAGCATATACTTCAGTTTCTACAAGAGTGAAGAACAAATTAAAGCATCTGTAACATGAGGAGGAACTTTTTCACAGTGAGGGTGACAGAGCACTGGAACAGGCTGCCCAGGGGGGTTGTGGAGTCTCC
>JAAGNO010026159.1:56699-99229 GCA_033439905.1 Ceryle rudis
GTGATCCTGCTCTGGCAGGGGGGTTGGACTGGATGATCTTTCAAGGTCCCTTCCGGCCCCTGACATTCTGTGATTCTTTAGTAGATAACATACCTTCTCCAGTCTGTGTAGTATAAATTCTTCCCATAGCTTGTAACACTAAAAGGATACTGAATTCCTTCAACAATCTTCCGTCGACCAAGCTGATTAGGATTCATGCATTCCAGCCTCTTGGTACCTGGGTGTAGTGAAACAATTAAGCTTTTGAAACAGAGCAATAGAGCTCTTGAGGGATGAAAGACAAGCATAAGCATGCAAGCATGACATAGCGTAAAACTTCCTGAAAGTCTTTCAGTGCTCAGCCAGAGGCCTCCCCTTGCCACATCTCTGTGTGTGCCAGAGACGGGATGGAAAAATACTTTGGTTCTAATGTGATCAGCACACCACCTAATTTACAGGAACACAGATGTCTAGTGCAGCCATGGCCATTGCTCAAAAGCTGAAAATCCTGCTACAGACGCCAGCATTCTCAGGCTGCTTCAGAAGCTGACAGAAGGTCTCTTCCATTCTGGAGGGATACTTCAACCATTAACCAGTTCCACCTGCTCTGAAAGGTAGTTCTGTAAGCACGATCCCAAAATGCTTGCTGGGTTGGGCCACAAAGGCAAGACTGCAGGAATAACATCTAACTTGTAGGTGCAAATAGGGTGTGAAAAGGTCTTTCTCTAAAGTTACTACATGCTAGGAACAGCACTAGTCAATTTAAATGCCTATAGGTTTCTCTTAAGTAGTGAGTTTCAAAATTAGGGAAAAATGAAAAGAGACAAGAACAAGAGAGGAAGGAAAATAGAAGAAAGGTAGCACAAGGAGATATATTTGAAGATTTCAGAAAGTGTCTTCCAGTAAAAAAAGAAAGCTTGATCTTTTTAGTATATCACAAACTTGAAAGGTGACTTGAGGTATAAAAGCACCTCCACAGGAGTGGATCTCTGGCAGAGTCTACAAGCAGAATGACCAAAAAAAAATTCAAATGAGAGCCTTTCTCTCTTGATCTTTACCTCTGGTATGAATTGCTATTTCAGGACTTGCTTCAGTCAAACACAAGCCAGATTTTGCCTAAGGTTACAGGTCTTAAAGCCATAGTGCAAGGATGATATTCAGTAGGGGAAAATTAGATGAACCAGTGTTTTTTCCTGGTCTTAACTTCTTCTACAAAGGCCTAAGCACTACCTAAACAGATAGCTATATACAAGATACACAGACAAACCTGTTGCTTTCCTAGAAAGTTTTGTGATTGGAATTGAAATCTTTCAGCTTGCACACAGTCTTGTATGAATGCTACAGTGGTAGTAACAATAAATAGAGAGATTATTAAAGTGTGAGTCTAAGATGCAGCCTGAAGAGCTATAAACATTGGCTGTGCATAATTTCAGGACTGGACATATTTATTCTACTACTATTATGAAGAACAATTTTAGCACCTCTTTACCTGCATCTACCCAGCACAGCATTGAGGAATAAGGATCAAATGTCAGCCCGTTTGGTAACCCAAGATCATCTTTAACAAGAATTCTTCTGTTTGTGCCATCCATGTATGAGGTTTCAATTTTAGGAGCTTCTCTGTTCCAGTCAGTCCAGTACAAGTTTCTTAAGAGGAAGAACAATGGCAAGAATTAAGACAGTGACTGATCTCAAAAGATTGATGTAGTTAAGAAAAATACTAAGGACACAAAAGTAACATGCACACAACCTAAATAATTTCAATAAATAAGTTATAAATAAATAATATATATATGAAGGACCACATTGCACTTCAAGATAGAAGTAACAAATGTATAGTGAAGATGTAGAAAATATTATACTTCCATTAAAAACAAGAAGAGCAAGGACACACAGGAGAAGCAATACTTTCTCTACATTGTTTAGTTTATGAACAAGATGCCAAACAAAAATAGCTCTACTTCAGCAGTTCTGAGGACCATTCAAAATGTGTATCTACAGTTCTCCTCCTCCTCCTCAACCATCACGTCTGCTCAGGCTAAGCAGCAGGAGCATTTGGCATGCATTTGAAGGATTTGTTTAAAACTACATTTTTGTTTTCAGTGCACCAAGTAAGCAACATACAAGGGAATTGGCCAGGGGAGAACCCCAAAGAGGGCCATTAATTCACTGATGCTTTATTATTAATAGCCATTTGTTAGTGGTGTTTTTTCCTTGGATGCACTTTGTGACTGAGAATTTATATGGCCCCCTAATGCAAACACCTTTGTTGTTTACTACTTAACACACACAAAAAACTCTAATAACAGACAGAAGTCTGTGCTGCTTGACCTGAACCCAAAGCTCTACTCTGACTGTGGAGTTCTGCACAGGAGCCTCTCCTCGGTGTCCTTTACATTTGTGCCCCTCCCCTTCTCTCATACCACAAAAGGCATTAATTTTTCCTTATCTAGCACTTGATGTACATCCATAGATGTTTTTAGCCCACTATATCACCACTGTTATGTAATAGTTTATTTTATGTTAAAGCAATTGGAAAAGTCCATACAATTACTTTCTCATTTAGTTTCATATCACTCATTCTCATGGATGACACGCATTCTTTTCTCACTACAAACCATGTTTGCAAACATCTGGAATGAGAATGCATCTTCCAAAAGACTTCCCTTGAGCAATATAGTACTTCTGTTCATAAATGAATTCTCACCTAAGGGCATTCCAAATGCCTATTAAATCAATTAAGCCATCATTTAGTCCCGCTTTGCAGCAATTCAAGACTCAAAAGAAAGCCTCTGCTTCTGTGCTTCTGAGTATTTTGACTGAAACACCTCTTCTTAGCAGTGGCTGTGCTACAGAAAGCTGCACCAGGACAACAACAGGCAAATTCAGACATTAATGAACAGATGTACAGTAATACCATGGACTCTTTAGTACTTTTAATTTCCCCTGTAGTTCTTCCAATATTCAGAGGGAAAAAGTGCCAGCAGATCAAAGACTACATAAAAGTATGCATATACTTCCATTTTTGCAGGCTGGAACCATAACTTGAAAACATTTACACTTTCCTACTGACACTGCTAGGCTATTTCTGTGATGGGGGCTTACAGGAGGGATTTTTAATGTAATTATCAGCATCTTCACATACGGGACCTTCTCAGGCAACTGAATGATAGAACTGAAAATGATGACATAAGAGACACCACAGGGTTTTTCAAAGAAAGAACACTGTACAGGAGGAAGTGCTGTCATGGCAGAAATTAAAATATAAGCTTGATTAGTATTTTAGAGCAGTAATCTTGGGGGTTTTTTTGGTTGTGGGTTTGTTTTTGTTTTTTTTTTGTGGTTTTTTTTTGTGGTTTTTTTGGTTTTTTTTGTTGTTGTTGGTTTCTTTTTTGGTAAAGGCACCAATTATCATCCTGCAAAGGACGTACTGAAAGCAAGGTCAAAATAAGTATTGACAAACCTCTCAACAAAATACCACAGTATTACTTAACAAGCATTTTAGTTTTATTTCCAGTGTACCACTCAGACACAGGACACTATTATATTGTTCCAATTCTGTTTGCTACCTGTTTTACAAAAAGGTAGTCCTATTATTATCTACAGACAGCCTTAAAACATGGACCTAGAGTATATGTTCATGTTAAATAAATAAAATCAAGCTTTTCACATAAGTCTTGGCAACACATCCATACCCTCTTATAGGATCTGCAACAATTGCTCTGGGGTTCACCAGGCCAGTGTCAAAAAGGATGCGTCGCTGGCGCCCATCCAGTCTAGCCACCTCTATTCTATCCAGTTGAGAGTCGGTCCAGAAGATGTTACGACCTAGATGATCCACAGCTATCCCTTCAGGGCTTCCCAGGTCTGCAGAACAACAGAGGAAAATATGTATAGGCATTATATTTATTCCTAATACCCCATGTCAGCCTCATAAGAAGAGGTAAGTTTTCCAGCTGTGGTCCACCAAAACCTACTTTGTGTCAGCTGGAAGAGGAATACACGTTTTGCCTTATGATGTTTAAATACAGAGAACTTTCATAAATACTTAGTATGACAAATCCTAAGAAGAATCAACTTATCGTACATGTAAGCTTTACTTGCAGGATGGAGACAAAACCAGAGTTGATAGCAGAGAAATAAACAGTAGAGATTATCAGAATCTTATTCTACCCTCCTTAGTAGGCCAAGATCTAGAACAGATTTTATAATTCTTAATATTTCCCCTTCTTTGGTACTGGCATACATGGCACTCAAAACTGGACTTATTCTATGTTTAGCCAATGCAATACTAAAAGATAATAAGTCTCCAAAGCACTAGAGATAATGATACTAGCTAACTGATGGAATTTAGATCCAGTTCTTTGTTTTTGCAGAGCAATCGTTTTTGGAACATGTTTTAGTACTGTATGTGCACAATTTTTCTTGGACAGTTAGTTGTTCCAAAAGCAACAGGAAATAGCAGATAATGACCTTACTGCTTTAGCATTAGTAATTTCTAAGTCTGAAGAAGGATGCAGAATAAATACGTAGCACTCCAAGTTTTAATTTGGCCACTATGAAAAACTGCTCTATACTTTTCAAGGTTCATGCATCCATTAAAAAGGAGCAGGAAGGCTGTGTGTGATGTAATGAAGCCAAAGACAGGTACCAGTCAATTTTAATCCAATTTCAGCTCCAACAGAAAAAAGAATTGTGTATGATCACTCCCCAAAAGAGGTGAAGTGACCCTTCATACCAGTCAGCTACTGGCGGGGGGGAAAACAACCCACCTTTCAAATGCAGATACACACATAATTTAAATGTCCAAGAATGATGGAATGTGGCCCATTAGCCTTCTATTAATTCTCAAGTTTACTTACTGACAACCATTAAACAAACAGTATGTGACACAAATGACCTTTCTGGAGAAAAGGCATTTGGTATGAAACACTGGGTAGAGCTGTCTAAAATTTGCTACTGTGACTTCGCTATGACTAATAGTTGCACAATAGCCTGAACAGCCCCTGATCTCTCACACGGATGGATTACACTTACAATACTGAACCTAGACACATGACATTTTAGATGTATATTCATTGCTGAAGAGGTGGAAAGGAACAAATAAGATGTATCTCACTGCTTCAGACTCATAACTCATACATGGGAGGAGAGCAAGAAAGTAAAGGTGAATCAGTTATCTCTTTATTCCTCCCTAGAGCACTTGGGCATACTTTAACTTATTACACATTACTACTTGTAACTGACTTCACATTACTACTTGTACTTCTCCAAGTGCTTCTGTGGAGCTAAACCTGTCATCTGCAAGAAACCACCTCACATAGACTTCAGACCTTAAAGTGTTCCTACTTCTTTTCTTGCTAATGGCAGAGGCTGCTGAAAGCGGTCTCGTTTGGAGGTGATAGCGGCACTAATTCCCACTCTCTGGGACCAGAGGATCACTGACTGAATGGTGGCGAAGGAGCTCCCAGCCTTTTTTAGGAAACATAAAAAGGTAGCAGGCAAAAGATCTGCTGCTGCCACTGATTCCCAGGAGCCCCTGTTCCCTGACTAGCTTCATTGCTTCAGTTTCCTTGCTTCAGCTATACACCAGGAGACTTAAAGAAGCCTAAAGTAAATGTCTTTCCTGTCTGGTTGACAATGAGCCAGAAAAACTATCCCCCATAGAGGGGTAAGGGAATATATAGGCTTCATGTATCACCAGTCTTTCTAGAGGCACAAATGGGTTCCTGCTATATTGTCACAGGCCTGATACAGTCATATGGTCTGTAGCTGGGGACAGGCTTATACAAAAATGTATGGCTGATAGGACTTAAGCACCTACAACAAGGAGAAAAACTCCCCTTCCTGATCTGCCTCCACAGCTGCACAGCTCAGAAAGCCTCTGCAGGCTATACAGCTGCAGGGACAGATGAGAACTGGATGGGGCTCCGCAATAAAACATGTTTCTGTAAAGCAATGCAACTTGGATCACAAGAGCTTTAACAAACAAAATAGAGTAGTGCATTTCATAAAAATCCATGTGAACTGAAGAAAGCAGCTGCAGTTCACAGGAGGAAAAACACAAAGATCAAAACAAAACAAAGAATTCTCATGAGTCTTCTGAGAGGGAAGCATTTTCTAGTTTCCTGAAATTTTAAAGTTTCAGTTTTTGCCAGCATAGAAGACATCAATTTAAATACTGTATATTCAAAATTATTTTGTTCTGACTCCTTACTGAAGAGCTTGTTAACATACTGAAAGTAAAGTACAACATCTCTCAACACCTCTTCAGGAATGGCATTCAATTCCTCTGCAAACAACAGAAGTCATGAGATGTCTTTACACATACAGTGGTTTTTGTAGAAAAGAAAACATGAGATTTCCATGTCTCATTGAAGTATCTTGAATTACCTAAAATAACCAATAAAATTGAAAGCCTTCACAAATATTTCAAAAAATATTTTATACACTGTAAGATTTTAAATGCACACGTACATGCTCCCATTAGACAAACTTACTCGTACGTGTATAAAATCTTTAGCAATAGTAATTTCCTTCCCTTTTAAAAGTGTAGAATCTGAGAAAATATTTTAATAGTGGAAATTAGAAACTCTTTCCCCACAGAATTGTAGTTGTATAGGCACACACCTGCACTACAGATTAGAGTCCCTTTCAGATTAAATAAGTTGGGATGAAAAAGTCTTACAAATATCTCAGCCATCAAGTTGTACAGAAATACGAAGCTCCATAATTGCTGCAATGATTAGTGACAGCCCTAAGCTCTCCCTTTTCACTTCTCAGGACAATGGTAGGATTCAAGGATTCACTCAATCTCTCTGCCCCCCATAAGATCCTGAATGGAATCCCAGCAAAGTGGCTATTTCAAAGCACAAACTCCAGATAGGGATATTCAGATAGGGATATTCAACAGATCCAAAGAAAACTAAAGCAAATTTATTGTGCAGTTTTAAAATTGGTTGATCATTCTGCTAAAATACTGTCCTAAATTTTTGTGACAATAGCTGCAAAGGATCCAAAGCAGGAGTGACCTCTAACTTCACAGACATTCTAGGATGATGACACTAGTATTCAACAAGTGCCTCCAGATATTTTTGTTGAGGTTTTTTTAATGTTCCCTCCCTCACTTACTTTGTTTTCCAAACCTGTCCTTCTCCATAAGGCTTTCCATTTAAAAAATGTTTTCATATTTAAGATGCTTACCCTTCTAATAAAAATGAACAGGAACTGCAGTGAGCAGCAGAGTCTTGGGGGGAAAGAGTGTAAATACAGGCCATACACTGTAAAAGCACTAACCCCACAATATCCTCTAGACCAACTTTTTAATCCTTGAGCAATTCCAAGGATGAAAACTGAACAAGGTGGCTTTACTCACTTTTACAACTTGAGTGCGAGGCATTGAAAGTCACAGCTGAAGCAGTTTCTAACCACCTTTCAGCTGTTTGATGCCCAGGAACAAAGAGCAGGGGTTCTCCTCTTCAACCTCACTGCTCATTAGTCCTTTCTCAGCAGAGGAGGCAGCTGACAGGCAGAGATCAGGAGAGAAGGACTACATGTAACCAAATTTCAGCTAGCCAGTGGATTACCTACCTTGCTTTCCAGAAAAAGAATCAAAGAGTGACACCCACAGATGATATTCCATATGAATATATAAATGCAAGTCTTTAGTCAGCTTTAGATTTGGTTGTGTTTGATACCCATTCAAGAGCAAACTGACAATCCATCATATCCTTTTCAGATCATAAATACATCGAACAACAATGGGTCTACTTTAGCACATGACCTAGGTTTTAATGATAACGTTTCTTCTTCACATATTTACAGCTTGTAGCCACCACATCGTTGTAAGCACAATTAACATCTATCTGCAGTAGTCTAAGCTTAGCCTACCTATGTGTTCCATTCCTCATGGCCAGGGACATGGGACCTTTCCAGGAAGGATGCTAGACCACCCTTTCTACTTAGTATAGTTGACAAGATGCGACTATAAAAATAGAGGTGGGCTACAGAAAGGCTGCCAGCCTGGGCACAACATAGTACAGCCAGTGCACAACACAGGAAAGTGAAGTCTTGAGTGCACTTTAAAAATCCAGCTTGTCACGACCTAGGGATTTACTGTGAGAGTACCAGCTGTGCTGCCCCACTGTAATGGCAGCCTTAAGGATGTCACCACAGGTAGAGAGCAGTAAAGACCTCAAGTCTACCTCAAGATTCCTCCCCAGAAATGACAAAGTGCCCAAAGGAGGGTTGCTTTTTTTTTTTTTTAAATACAGCAAGAATATAAGCATAGTCTACGACTGTAATTTGGTACAGAAATCCTCTAAACATTCCTGTGAGGAGCTGAGATGTTGTCCAAAGCCCAGACTGCAAGGCTCTGAACACTGCACCCATTAATGACTTGAGATAGGCTTTAAAAACACCACAGGAGCTTAATTCATCTTTCAAAACCCTCAACCTTCAATTAAAACATCCCTGGTGATGATCACAAGACACTCAGTGGATAGACAGATACAATATTCTGCAACTACAAGTAAGGACAGAAACATCTCACTGACATGCTGGCCTTAAACTTCAGAGAGAACCAACTTCTTGCTTATTTTAGCAGCTGAAAGGCAGTGAAAGGCTATTGCACAGGGAACAGATCATTTTTTACAGCAACACCTGGGAAGTATATATTATTAAATTCAAGTCTCTAATTAATGTCTTTCCTAGAGAGTAGCAAGATGAAGAATTGTGCAGTGTTACCTGTTTTGATGATGGTTGTTGGCTCCCCCCCGTGCAGGCTTGCCCTGCTGATTGAAGGGCCACTGATGTCTGTCCAGTAAACCATCTTGTCCGTGCAATCATAAGCAACTCCAATAACAACTTTGTCCTGTTGGTCAACAAGTAAGTTACATCAGATTGCACTAAACAACAATTATTTGCCAGCAGCACTAGCTTACAGATCTTAAGTCTCAAGCCTGAAAAACACTAAATTTTTGGGAGATGGGGAGAACAGGCAAAGAAAATGAGTTGGCAACAGTCATTGTAAAATAGCTTAAAAAATACTTTCAATTAAGTCCCTTTTAACTAGCAGATACCATTTACAATTATCTTCTTTCAAAGAAGCATTGTAGATTTTAGTACTGAATAGTTGGTCTGACTTTTACAACTTCACCTGAATACCCATTTAAAGAAAATTATTTTACTGTGTTATTCATAGAATCATAGAATGTCAAGGGCTGGAAGGGACCTCTAAAGATCATCTAGTCCAACCCCCTGCCAGAGCAGGATCTTCTACACTAGGTCACACAGGTCATGTGCTTTTTTCTCTCATTTTTTCCCTTCAAGGAGGAATAATGACTTCTATCAAATCTGATTTGCACTCTGTATATTCATCCACCCATGCATTATGGCTGCACTTCAGCAGTGCTACCTGTATAGCATCATTTGACTCAAAGAAGCAAAGTTTTAAAAATAAAAAATAGCTTAAACAAATACTCCATAAATCATTCTGCTGGAAAGAATATGCTCAGCGACAAGGAACATATATATGCAATTTTCCAAGCAGAAGAAGACAAGACTAGAGTTTGAGTTGAGTTGAAATTCTTTCCTCCAGGAAAATGAAAAGAGATTTGCAGGGTAAACCAACAATTTCACATGGGTTCCCAGATCTATCACCTTTGCTGCTTTTGTAAATTGCAACTTCTTAGAAAGATGGTCCAAAACTATGCATTAAAACAGATGCTCTTATCCATCAACGTATATTAATGCTGTAGGTTACAAAACAACCTGAACACCTCTACACTGCTAAACACTCGGAAATACACAACACTGAGGCAACACAAACAGACACAGCACCATTAGCAGAGACTGAAAGTTGTATTTTAATTGCAAGTTTTAAGGAAGAGTTGCATCTTATCTCCTGGAAGCTGTTTCCTGAAGATACTTTAATTCATTTAAGCTAGATCACATAAATAGACTACTTGACAAGGATTCAGAATCATATCTCTATATCAGCCTAACTACCCCATTTTGCACACAGTATTTTACTTTATTGTAACAGCACTTTAGACAAGAGACAAAAGCTTGATTTTGCCTTTACACCACAGCACACTTTGTGGTGCTATTTACTGAACTGAATCTGTGTAATTTAGTCAGTATTTGGTCTACTAAATATTCACAGTAATGTAAAACTAAAAATTAAAAAAGAGAAAAAGAGGCCAGCATGCTACCTGGTATTGCTATCTATTATAAATACAGTAACACTGGAATGAAAAAAAAATCCCAGGTTTTGGACAAAATAAATTAATGTGATGAAACTGGAAGTGAGAAGGTTTGGTATGCATCACAGGTAATGGAAAAGATACATTCTCAGCATCAAGGATTCATTTTCAAGGAAAAAAAGATTCTCAAGACATTAGTAAAAAGTGTGGGAAAAAGATTTACCACCCACCAGGCCTGCACATGGAGAAGGAAGGAAAAAAAAAAAGACAAAGAAGAAAAGAAAAACATAAATCTATATATATATCTGTAGCCAAGAGAGCTAACTGAAACACAGGAAGAGATTAAGACTTTGGAAAAAAACATTGAGGGAATAAGAGAAAAAGAGAGCCTCTCCATGTACTGTTCTTGTAGGTCTCCTAGACTTTTACACCAGAGCCAGAAAGACAGTGGAAGTGTGAATGTAGGGGAGTTTATATGATAGCTGTTGGAGGCGTGCGAGATCACCAATATTAGATTGTCTTAGGAGGTATTCTTGAAAGGCATGTCACTTTTTCTATAGCTTGATTTTAGGCTTTTTGACTAGTTATCAGGAATTTCCAGGGACAGAATGATGGGATACTGAAATTTTAATCAAGAGTAAAAGCTGAGTTTGGAACTTAAATTATCAAGTTACATAGACAAACACTCATCTTTGTCACACGTCTTCTAAAACACCGGGACTTTGTATAGTAGGTTACTTACTGGAATATGCAAGAGTGCTTTTGCACCATTTTTCTTCATATTGTTTCCCTCTAATGGAACATGTTCAATTTTACCACTCTGGGCAAAGAGCAAGTGCGTCCCTGGAGGCAGAGGTACTGTATCTGGTCGAACAGAGGGCCCAATGACAACAGGAGGAGCAGCTGTGCTCAGACCTTTTTAATAGAGAAGGAAACAGATAGGGAAACATTGTTACAGCGTAACAATGCTCTTTGCTATTTGCCGAGACACAATGGCTGAAGGAAAACTGTTTGCTAGGGTTATCAAAGGGCTATAGCGTAAGACATACTGTCACCAGGACAGCAACAGTCTGCACTGTTCCTAGTCAGTGCTGTCTCTCAGGGGTATGACATCTGGGAGACTACACTTGAGTGTAGAGATACCCACAAGAAAAAAGTGCTTCAGATCCTTACATGGTGGTTGAACTCCGGGACCACTTCTGGTGCCATCAATCTCATTTCCATCCCTATCCACACACCAACAATATCCACTGATAGAATGGCACTGAGTAGGTAGGTAATTTCCATGCTCATCACATTGGGGAATGAAGTGGCCAGCTCTTATCTCCCTAGGGAAGAAAGTGCCTCCACTTCCAAGTGCTACTTCTCGTTCACGTTGGCATTTGGTCTTTTCCAATTCTGTGAAACAAAAGAAAAAAAAAGACCAGTGAATATTTCTGTTTTAACAAATAACTATGTTCCATTAACAGTTACTGTATGCTGACCGCTTACAATGCAAGTATTCTTACTGCTGGAGGAACATGGCACTGTTACAAACCATGAAGTGCACCTTCAGGAACAGTCTGCCCTATATGTAAATGTGACACATTTGCCTTAAATTTACATTATTTTGTCTTTCACTATCTAGTTTAAAACAGAGCTACCAGCCCCCTTGCATCTTCCTACATTGAAGGGTCATACACAGAAGCTGGAAAACACTCTCTCTTTGAAGCACACTAGCAAAAACATTCTGCCCAACTTTTGAACCCGATGTCTACTCATTTGGCAGTTATCCATAGGTCTTAAAATGGGACTAATTAGCCAGGCCACACAGTAGATAAAGGTTTTATTGTAGTGCTAAAAGTCAAGTTTCCCTTCAGAGCCACAAGAGAAAACCATAACATGAGGCAGATGACAAGTTTTCTAAAGAACCAAAGAAGTGAAACAACTCATTGCTTCGATGTACATTAGGTTATTAGAGTTTGGTTACCAAGTATGATCACTCATTTGATACTTTTGGACCTAAGAAAGGAATTGCAGGGCCAGACTCTCCAGTCCCTGGTAAAACACATAAGTAAGACTACAAAGAAACGAATACTAACTACTGTGTATGCACAGAATTCTAAGATGCTACAATGGCTATACCACATGCATATGTATCACTGTAGAGATTACAAAGGAAAGACTAATTTTGCAGATTATCGGGAGAATCAAGGATTTGGTTCTTTCAGTTTCAATTTTACCAGATAGTCAGGACTAAAATATACATCCTCTAATGGTAATACCTGTCATGTGATAGGGAATGTCATCTGGATCAGTAGGTCCTTCTAGATGCCAAATTAAATTAAAAGAATATAATAAAAATAAACTTTCTTTCTCTAAACGTAAAAATCTGGCTTGGTTTTATCTTGCACTTTGAGACCCCTGAAGGCATCTGTGCCTGGGAAGAGAAAGACCTCTAATTATGGGGGACTATCTTTTTCCTATCAATGATTTCTATAGACAGTTAGAAATACTACAAACTGCCTGCTGAAGAGGTTTTAACATTACAGTTCCATTAATTTTTTTTTTTTTTTTTTTTTTTTTTTTTTTTTTTTTTTTTACATTGCCCAGTGGACAGCATTAGCTATGTGTGGCTCAGACTAGACCTAGCCCAGCTGAGCAAAAAGCTGATGCCTTGCACCCACAGACTGTTGTGGTGTAAGTCACACACAAAAGAGAAGGGTAGGGTTTTTTATTTTTATTTAAACAAGTTATGCAAGCAAAAGCTTTGGACAAGTTTCATGCACCTGGACACAATTAGAGAAATAGAAATGTCTGGAGAACAGCTCACTCTGAACAACTGAAATATTTGGCATCAGCTTTAATGTGGGTGGTGAAGAGCCTTGAGTCAACCTACAAAACCAGACCCTGAAGGAGAGCCTCCATTAGCTATCTGAAATTTTGTTTGCACGTATCCAGTGCTCTATGCAGTATGCAGGTAAAAGAAATGTTGATTCCAGACACTGGACAGTTTAGCCACAGTTTGTGGCAAATGAAAGAAAGCAGGGGGAATACAGAGTATTGGTAAATTGACCCACCCTGCTTTTGTTCATTGCAGAACAAAATCTTCATCGCATTCGTGTAGTCTTGGAGAAAACACTAACTTCTCCTCAGTGGGATATAAAAACAAATGTAGAAGCTGGTAATTTTTCCTGTCCATCTGAAACTTGCAGAATTAAAAAATCCAATAACTTACAACTTTTAAATCAATATACTCAATCAACTTTGTTGAAATGAATTAGTAAATATGAATTATGCAAAGGAGTGTGTATCTACTCCTATATAGAACCCAGCTGTTATATGTATTTTAGTATTATTGGTAACTTGAAATACCAATGTCTGTTCTAAACAATTTTGAGACAATGTTCACATTTATATCTGCAGGTTTTACAGGAATACGGACAGAATTTTTGAAGAGTACTTCTATTGCAATGATCAGGATCAATCTTATAAATGACCTGCTTATGCAATCAGGCCTACTGAAGTCAAGAAACTGTTTTTAAAAAATTAACTTTCAAAATTAGTATTCAGTTTCTAGAGCACAGAGAATATGATTTGTTCTTTCTAAAAGAAAAATCCCATCAACACTGATTTTTCAGTTGCATAAGACATATCAAATAGCTTGTTGACATTCACTTTTAGGAATAACTATGTATTTCACCATGCTTATCTTTTCTGACTTAATAATTTTAACCCGTCTCTCAGTATTAAACTCATTTCAATTCACTAACATTAATTTAGCCAATATTAAAATTCATAAACCAAAACCAGTTATGATAGTCAAAACCAGATAGTCAAATCCATACTGTATTTTTTCTTCTCATCTCCAAATTACGAGCAGGATTATTATGCTTACAGTTTAGAGGCACCTAAAGAAAAGTGAGCTGTATCCCAGTCCAGTGTTACAGCCTACACAGCAATGAAGGCACAGTAATCTTAGATACAGATGACAGCTGTCTAGGATAAATAATCTTCTTATAGAATCATACATTTTACTAATTGTGTTTCAGAGAAGATTTTGCAAGTTTTAAACTGCATTAATTAATTGTCTGAAATGAGGCTAAGTATGACATAGTTTAAAGGTGAGACTGACACAGTAAATAAAGCATGTTGCCTGCCTTCATGAGCCAACAGCACATGTCAGACAAAACATGTAAGAAGAATTGGCACATAGTTAGGTATCAAAAAGGCTACTTTGTAAGCCAGTTTCCAGATGCTAACCTTATGGCTAGTAACTTTCCCTTCCTTCAGTACAGCAGCCTAAAAGAGGCTTCTCTTCCTTTAATAGAAGTACAGTACTGTTTCACCCAGTCAAGACTCTTCAATGATACAGAGCAATTAACATTAGGAGAGTTCTCTGACCAAGACTAGCACAAAGAAAACTTTGATTAACTACAACAGGTAGAGCTACAAGCAAGTAGCACACACCTGGTGTAACAGTGCTGTTACATCTACTACCATAACTGGGTGTAGCAAAGACAAAAGTTATGCCTATTTCAAGACTCCATACCCAGAGGTTATGAGCCCTGATTTTCAGAGGTTCTTGCCATTTTTGAAATCCACACTTGAAAGCCAAACAATCATGTCAATGATGACAAAAATGGTATACACTAGGGTTAGCTCATACTGTCAAAGATGAAACCAACATTAAGAGAAAACCCAGGGGTAATTTTCAGTGATGCAGGGAAGTGGGGATGGTAACAGCCTTTTATTAAAAACAGGACCAAGTTTCATTATTTTTTCTGTGTCTGTGTTTAAATAAAAATTACTGATTAGCATTTGTTATAAAGCTGAGTAAAAATTTGTACTCACTACTTTTTGATGCAGTCAGTTCTTGGGTGATGAAGGCAACACACTGACCTAATAGCTTTGTTTCCCTATGGCACTCTACTTACACCCACAGGACAGTATTTTTGAAACAAAGCACCATACTGTGGACTATCTTAATTTGATAAATGATTAAAAACTAAAAACAAACAAACAAACAAAATCACCTGAGTCTGTGGATAAATGTCATAAAGTAGAGGTATTTCTACTAAGTTCCCATATTACTTTAGTCCTGGGTTTATATTTCATCATTAAGAAATTTAATTCCTTCATTAGGATTCCAAAGGAAAATATACAGTGATACATTGCATCATTTGTGGAAGAGAAATAGCCCCAAAACGTATGAAGGACAGGGCCTCATCACTAGGTAAACTGAGATGATTAAAATCAACAAATAGGTTCACATAGTCAAATGGAAAGCTACCCTTCTTGGAATACACTGTATAAACCAGTCTCTGAAGAGAGATTTGTCTTGGAAACCACAACCAAAAAAAACTATCACCACACCAGAGCTATCAACACCCAGCTGAGTGCTGTAGGGACTAGTGAGGGGTTATAAATAAGAATGCAGTAAATATACAGGGAACACTGCAAAGGTATAGAGAAGCAATGTGGGACTGGGGAGATGATTCAAGGAATACTGGGTCCAGCTCTAGTAGCCACAGTCCAAAAGGACGGTGAAAAATTGAACCAGTGTACAAAAAAAGCTCCTAAGAGAGAAACTGTAGTGCAGAACAGAGATCAAAGGTCTGATAAAGACTTTATGTTCCATGGCTCACAGAACATGCAAGTCAGACTAGATACATAGAACAGTGCATCCTGAACTTAAGCTAAATGTATACCCTTCCTCGGGAAACCAGATTTGTATTTAATGTTTTAAACATTTTTTTCAGGTGTGTCAAACTACCAGTGGCAATCTGGAATTTAAAACTCACTAAAATATATCATGGAACTTGAAAAAGTGAAGTGGAAATTGCATGGATATGGAAAGATAAACACCATACATGTACACATTTCTCATAAAAGTGAAGAAAGAAACAGAAATGAGGAAAAAACCCCTCAAGCCATATACAAATATTCAAAGTGGGGTTTGTTTATAAATTAAACTCTTGCAGCAACATTGCATAAAATTATTTATGGACTTTTCCAAAAAAAAAAAAAAAGGAGGATGAGAAAACAGGATGAGAAAGAGATGTACAGGACTTCTCTTCTGTCTCGCAGGAATAATTACAGTCTGATGCACTAAACCAAATCCATTAGTTCTGTGACAGCATTCAAAGATTTTTGAAGATCTGATACAACTACTCAAACAGGTTTTCATTCACAAAGTAAATACAGAAGTGATTTAAAAAGGTATCCAGAATCAGTATGTAGTACAAGAGTACTTTTTAATTTCCTATGTGGATCACTTAATTCCCCAAATCTCACAAGGAGTCATACTGACATTTTTAATTGTTGTTCTCAGACATTGCCAAAAAAAAAAATCCTTTGTCCTTCATTTTCCTTTGTAATCCTTCATTTGAGTGTTGCCCTGGTAAATGCATTTAATTTTTCATGTGTAACAGATTGTATACAGATGACCAGCAAATGGCTCTTAACAGTCAAACCCCTAGTTCCAAGCATCTAGATTTGTTTCTGTTTAGTAAACAGTGTCTGGGGTCTGCAGGAGTAGAAACACTCAGACATCTGTTTTCTTGAAATGGAAAAATGAAGCGTGAGGAAATAATGAAGTACAGACTTTCTTAATAGCTGTGAGCAGTGGGACATTCCAGCATCATTAACTCTTTCATTAACATGATGTTCACTCCTATGGACATTCTCTTGTGTGTGCCTCAAATCCATTTTGCCTGTTAGTCTGTTTCAAGAGTTACTATTCAGCAGTGGTAAAATTCAACAGTAGGTTTTGTGTAATAATAAAAGCACCAAACACGCAAGCAATTGTACACATGGATCAGAAAAGGGTACAGCTAAAAACGCCGAGTATTCAGACAAATGAAACTTTCCATGCTATTAACAACCAGGAAAGACTTCATTGACTTGACTGAGGCTAATTAGATCAAAATCTTGGTGGGTAAAAGAGAAAGAAGGGGTCTCTAATTACAGCTGAATACAATACAGCCTCATCCAGAATCTCCATTCTGAAGCAACTTATTTTACGAATTGGGTGCTAAAGTAAACTAAGCTGGGGTTCTTTTCTAGGCTTCAGAAAGCGTATTTTGATTCTATCTTCTGGCAACGGCTTAACTGCTGGTGATATCCTTCTTAAAAGTACTAAAGCTTTAGCAACAGATGAAGTCCCAAGGACACCTATTGTTCTATTAACTCTAAGAAGGGAGAAGTCTGTTGTAAACACTGTCATTGCTTCAGCTACTGACAGAGTAATGCAGATACTCTACTTGAGTCAGGATTCAGCAAAAGTAATACTTATCTACACAAATTTTTTTCTGATCAGAGCATTTCAGGAGCAAAGCCAACTGATGTGTTTCTAAAGCATGTCTTCTACTAGTAGTACAAAAAAACCAAACAAAAAACCACACACACAAAAAAAACACCAAACAAAATACCAACCAAACAAAAAAGCCCACAACAACAAAACCCCAAAACAAACAAACAACAATAAAACAACCCACAACAAAAACACACAGAGGCATAGATGAAAGCTAACAAAATCTGGCAGATTCCCACCCACTAAGACAGTAGATACAATAAAACTCTCTAAAATATTTTGTTACTACCATTAAAACTGTGACACGGAAAGATCCTCTTTCAAGATACAATTGTGTGGAGTGTGGGAAGTTGAGAACTGTACAGGATATGCAGAAAAAATAACATAAAATTACTACAAAATAGTACTCTGCTTACTTTAGTAGACACACTAACCACTGCATGTGAAAAAGGTGTTGTGCTTAACAGAAAAAGCCCCAAACTTGAGTATGCTATCACATATACTCAGAAGAAATTAGTTGTGTCCTGATAATAAAGTGAATTGGCTGAATTCAAGTATCAGTCTATCAAACCAACTGTTTCAGCTACCAAAGGAACGTACCAGACATGAAAGCAATATTTCTGTCTCTACAATTCTGTCTGAAAATCTGTAAGCTTTTGGTTCAATTTTGCTTAAAGTTATTCACATCAACTTTCTCCTCTAGAAGGAATAATCTTGTTTTTATCAGCTGGCTGGTTAGCTAAATATTTTGACACAGGTCAGAAACACTAGGTAGTTCTTCATTCATCTGGCATCAAAATGAAAATACATATGGGCAGTCATGCATGAAAAGTTAGTTAAAAATAATATTAAAAGAACTGACAAAGTGGCAAAAGCTAGAGCTTCTGTATTAGGCACTGCAAAACCTCCTACAATTTACATATGGTAGAAAAATCTGTGACCACTGGGTGATTTAACATAATACATCTTGTTGAGCACACAATGAGGTCATATAAATATGACCTAAAACCAAAAGCAACCTTACAATCTTTATGCCTCTCCTATATACAATACTTTGCCTTTTTTTTTTTAAGGTATGAGTATCCAATTTTGCAAAAGAAGTCAGACGTTCAGATTAGGGAATATAGTGGCAAAAGAAAAATAAGTTTCAGCAACACATCAGGTAGCAGACAATCCCTTTTAAGCCAGCGCATCCACTATTAAAAAACCCACTCAAGTTTGCATTGTCAAATACTTTGGACATCCTTAAGACCACAGTGCAGAAGCTGAATTACAAAGAGAGCCCTCCTCCTCAGTCATACTGCTGCTTGCTTTCTTTCCCTTTGGCCCTATGCCTTTTTTACTCTTGGCTGCACAGTTTGAGCTTCAGTCTGTTGAGAGGTTTAGGGCTTTTTGCTCAACAGCAAGAATCTTAGAAGCAGGAGAATTGGGTTTGAATATACTTAGAAGCTGGGCTTTACTTCCTTGATGAAAGCATTCACCATTCTGCAAAACTGGAGCACTTTCCCATAGGTTTACCACACTTTTGGATTAAAGTAACCATAACAATGCTACTTTGTGCTTCAGTGTTCCTTACTTTCTTTTTCTACGCCTAACTTCAAGATCAGGAATTTTATACTTCAAGGCCTGCACAAACAGAAGTGCGGGAGGGGAAAGAACTTTCTACTAAATAGAGAACAATCTGGGAAAGTACAGAAACTATTTAGTCCTAGTTAGAAACTGGAGTTACTTGCTAGACCCTTGCTGGCTATATGTGGCATGTAGCCATCTAGATCCCACTGCAGACAACAGTGCAGGTACTTTGGTCTCATCCTTCACTTTTCCCCTGTAATTGTTACATTTCATTCACCTTGCCAGCAGTTCCAAATGTTTTATAAGTGACTGTGGATGCAAACCAAATCAATTTGTGCTCAAACCTTTAAATAAGACAACTTCAAAAGACAGTATCACCTTGGGACTGAACTGTTGAGGACAGAATAAATGAAACAAAACTTGACATTGAACAGGATATGGAAAAGTGACAGTAGTCAAGATACAGATACACAAGCTTGGTGAAGTTCAAAACTTGAAAGACTTGAGAAAGAATGAAGACCCCAATAAGACAATACACTACCTGTTCCAGAGAGGAACAAAATTAACATATAACCTCCAATTCCCAAATGATATTTCTGGCCCAGCTTTCAAGAACTATAAGATTTTACCTCCTAACACACACCGGAAGCCATCCCCACGATAACCTGCCTTACACTGGCAGCTGAAGGACCCTGGAGTGTTGTAGCAGAAAGCATCTGGATGACAGTAGCGCTGTTGACATTCATCTACATCTGTAAAAGAAAAGACCAGTCTCAGATAACTGTTTCCCCTGACTGACAAATCAGGGCAATTAAAGTGCAAATCTGCCATATTTCAGGCTCCTATTTTAGAAAATTTTACTAGAATCATAGACCTTTGGAAGAACATCTATACAGAAATGCAAAGGACCAAAAAAAAGTATTTTAGGTTCTGGCTCTCAGCAAATCATAGCACTCCGTTGTTCTGATGGGTAACTATTATTGTTAATTCACACAGTAGTTTAGAAATATATGCTCATGAGGAAAAGACTTAGGACACAAGACAGGTAGGATTTGGCCAGCAATGTTTCCAACATGTAGTTAGGTAAAGCTGCTCCCTCACTGCACACCAGCTGACATGAAACAGAACATAACTTTTTCACATAGTCTGAGCATCATGTATCACCGCCTTACTAATATAAACCAATACAGTGCAAACAGTTCCCACAGATTTAGGTCTAGTCTGCTAAGTGTGGCTACCGCAATATTTGCATTTACCTCATCTTGGAACTTCTGTAGCTCAAATATTGAAGAGTGAATTCAAAAGTGAGGAGAGGAAAGGACAAAAGCTGAATGCAATATCTGCCCAAGGGACTTAAAACTACAAAATTTCCTCCTTTAAATCACAAGTAGCTATAAGACATTGCAATCACTAGCCAAATCATGCAATAAAGAGTATCAAACCCCACAAAACAAAATGCTCACCCTCACAGGCGCGCCCATCTCCGGAGAAGCCAGGGAGGCATGTACAGATGTAGGTAGACCCACCAGTGTACACACACTGAGCACGCTGAGGAATGTCACAATTGTGTGTGCCTGTCTGGCAATGGTTTACGACATACTCAACAGCTGCAGGTTAGACATACAAAACAGGAGATGAAAGTTGGAGTTTTTCTTTGCAAAGTCTGAAGCCCATAATACGTTTATAGGGAGAGAAGAACAGCTGTGAAAGCATACAGAAGAGAAAGGAAATAAGGAAACAGTTTTTTGGTTTGGGGGTTGGGATTTCTTTTTTTGCCAACATCTCTCCTTTGACTGGTGTCAAATGTTAATGTTTCACAAGGAATTGATTGTCCTCAGCACCTCATAAATGTTTCTTAATATATGGCTACCACAGTGACAGATCCTAATATACATGGCAGTTTTGTTTATAGAAAGGAGTCATGGATGAAGAAATGTCAGGCATCTCACAGAGGTACTTCACATGTTAGCTAAGTGGCCAGTTCACTGCACTGGGAATTATTAGATATCCTGCTACACTAAACCTAGCACTGACCCAGGGCTGTCATCACTTGGCAACAGACAGGAGCCATGACTCACTCAATAGGAGATAAACATATTTGTCAACTATTGGAGCAATTTTTTGACCAACTGTAGAAGCTGGGATGAGTCCTGCATCTTTTCGTAACTTTCTCATCGCTTTGCAGAGTGATTCTGAAGGCACTGCACTGCTTTACACACTAGTTATTTCAGGTAGTTACTGGAGCCCTGCCTATGCTTACCTGTGATGTCAGAGAAGAGGAAAGGAAAACATGGAATTTAAAATAGGAAGAGGAAAAATACTACAAAAATTTGGGGCCCAGAAATACACAAGTTTCAAGTATATACATCTAGGAACCAAATTCCAGGTGCTGTAGCAGAGCATACACTGAGGTTTTCTTTACATAGTTCTTATGAGGAGTTAACAGGGGACCAAGACAGAATTCTACAAAGTTCCTTTAATCACAATACACAGATTGAAACTACCACAGTATCAGCAGGGAAATAACAAAAATCCACCATCAGAGCCAGACCTGAAAGCAGTCGTTTTTCTCCCTTTATCTGGAGGAGATGACATCGTTAGAATAATTTTTATTTGTTCTGTTTGCTGAAGTAAGTTTTAGATTACAAAATAATCTATTCAGAACTGAACTATAAATGCATAGGATTTGGAGCTCAAAGGGAGTCCCCAGGTCCTCCTATTCCTCAGTCTACAAATAGAACACAATTTATTTACAACTCACTTCTAAAGCTACGCAGTAAGTTACACAGCTAGTGTGAAAAAGCTGCAGTTGCAAAAAAGCTGAATCAGAGCCGGTATTCCAGAGCAAGCTGCAAAAGCACAAAGAGAGTAGCTGTTGCCCTGTCTGGGATTCAAGTTGTCTGTGAGTTATAAAACTCTCCCCGGTGGAAAGGGGAACAATATTACCATAGCATTTATTTTCAATATGTGCATCTTCCCCTCTCTTCAGTCTTACAGGTGCAAACAAAACTCATTTTTGATTGAGGGAAGGCATGAAACTGAAGTCCTTCAAGTTGGGCAAAGAATTACTTAGCAACTATTAGAAGTGTGACATCAACTTCATGGGAAAGCTGTAGAGTGAAGCCAGTGAGGTCATGGCTGGAAGGAAGAATGGTCTCTTTCATGTCCAAGTGACAAAAGGTCAGTGGTAGACATAATGGAAAGAACAGAGCTGCTCTCATCCTATCCCTTTCAGTGTCGTGGTAGAAGAAACTGCTTTTTCCAGTTGTTCTGCAAGAAAGGGAAGACTCAGGGTGCACCGTGAGCAGACATGAATGGTAATTCTTACTGGAGCAGAGAAATGAGGCTCATGGTGGAATATAACACACAGCATGCCATGTCACACACTTAAGGGAAGTAATACAACTTTTTGCTGTAAGATGAAGACTCCTCAGTCTTAGCTGAAGAACAGTCTCAGCAAATCATGCTTGATTCCAAACCTAATCACCTTTATGACAAAGTAATCTGCTTGGTTGATGCAGGGTGAGTGGGGGACATTGTCTACCTGGATTCTCCAGGGCTTTCAATGCAGTTCCCCCCAGCCTCCTCATAGAGAAACTGACGTGTTACTTTCTAGACAAGTGGTCTGTCTGCTGGGTGGGGAACTGGCTGACAGGCTGTGCCCAGAGAGTGTTAGTGAATAGCTTGTGTCTAAGGAACGAATCTGTAACTAAAATCTAATCTGTTACATCTAATCCAGAATTAATTTTAAGAAAGGAACAAAACCCCAAACTCTGAAAAGCAAAAGCACAGCACTCCAGAAAATGCAGAAAAAGCCTCACCTCATCTCAAAAGTGAGATGCTGTGAAATACTAACAAATTAGTAACTGCTCACTTAAACTTTTCTTTTTACAAAATTGAATTTTACTTCCATGTGAAATCTACAGCTAATTAATGGCACAGAAAGGACAGAAACATTCAAAAATAATTTCCATTTTTTATTTGGAAACATTCTGAATGGGGAATTTTTATGAGATGAAAACACAGTACTTAGACACATTTTTTTGTTACCTAATGGACTGTAATCCAACTGCAACATGAAGTCCTAAATTTAACTCACCTTAGAAGTCAGTGCAGATTCTGTTTTCTGTCTCTGAGATCCATCACAGCCCGAATGCCAGTGAGCAGTGTTTTTAAGAAATGTGAAACTCACCAACACAAGTTCGTCCATCTGCTGCAAACTGGTATCCTTCAACACACTCGCAGCGGTAGGTTCCTGGCTGGTTGTTGCAGACTGCGTTGCTGCCACACAGAGCTGGTTGCTCTGAACATTCATCAACATCTAGAATATTATAAGGATAAAGGTTATTACAAAGATGTATTTAATACTGATCCCAGAAAAACAAATTGTGCAACTGCTGAATAATAGCAGGCTTGCATTTTTAAACCTTGTACAGGATAGATCATACCTATCATACATCTTAAAAGATGTTAGTAACATGAAGTAAGTTTTCAGGTAACTGTATCCTCAGCTAATTTGCACCAAACAAAACAAACCAAAAAAAAAAAAAACCCAAACAAACCCAGAAGAGGTTCTACAATGGAATAATAAGGGGAAGGGACAGAAAAATCAGAGAGGAAGGAAGAACCACTGCAAAAGAAAATGCACCTTGCAAGGTGGTCAGAAGGAGTGATGACTACTGGGGGAGCATGAACTTTAGGAAAGGCTTCCCCTTTCATCATCCACATACATCTCAAAACCCCTGCTGCTCAAGTCATGGCACCAGAGGAGTGAGAGGGACAGCATGATGCTGTTTTCATTTGCAAGTTAATTTAAGGGCTGGGGTTAGAGGGGAGATTATGTTTTGCTGTGTGGTTTGTTTTTTTTTTATTTTCTTGTTCTTTCTTTGGTTTAATAAATAAACAAACCAACAAAATCAAAACAACTCAGTTAACTAGGAGGGATGATGCATATTTCATTAATACACACTTTCACCTCTTAAAAACAAGTATTTCTACTGTGATTTGATTACAAAGCAAAACCCAAATACATTACAAATACAGAACTGTACAGAGATAGGAAATAAAAGTATCTCTGAACAGAAGGGATTTTCAAAGCAGATCCTGAAAAATATTATTTCAATGGGTTCCACATATCTCTGGCTCTGTATGCACGTGCATGTGCCATTCCTCACCTCCCTCAAGAGCTTTTGACCTAATTGAATCATTTTAAAGAGAACTTGCATTACAATAAATTTCTCACAGCTTAATTCCCACAGGTTTTATGACAAGAAACCGGGTAGGAAAGATGGTTTGCAAGCTAGCAAAATATACCCAAGTCTGACCCTTCAAGACAGTCAAACTTGCTTACTTTGATCATCAAGATATGTCAGCTACCCCACCACCCCTCTAACCTTTAATTCCCAAAACCAGCCTGTCAGAAACAGTTAATTTTTCTGGAACGGCTCGTGCTGAGGGTCAATACATTCCAAGCACAACAAATTCTATGTTAGCTGTCATTTTGTAATGAAAGTTTTTTGATACCATAACAAACAGTTCCATCTCCACGAAAGCCAATTGAACATTCACAAAAGAAACGATTTCCAGTTCCTGGACGACATATCGCATTGGTGTCACAGTTATGGGTGCCAGTGTAGCAAGGATTCCGGTTAATATCAGCAGAACCATCTGACAAGAGATAACATATTTAGTCATGATGACTCTACCCAAGTAACAGCACTCAGCTAAGGCCCAGAAGGAGATTGCTTGTAGCACACATGAAACAAGGAAAGGGACTACTTTTTGCACGAAGGAGAAGTGGACTTGCAAGTGATATACAGGAATATGAATCTCATCAGATGCAGCAATAGCACCTTGTTACTTGTGCAAAGGACTGCAGAGTTAAAAAACAGAGAAGCCACAAAAACCTCTCTAAAGAGCAGGACTGACAAAGATAATACATCTACCAGCCACTGACACTAGACCCAAAATGCAAATCTTAACAGCTTGATCTTTGTAAGAAACAAAAGTGAGTACAGTCTTTTCTTGTATTCAGCCGGTGCACATTTTCAAATTGCTTCTTTGTTGTTTTGGGTTTTTTACGATTTCAGTGATAACAAACTTGGACAGCTCATCCAAGCTCATAGGCTGCCTATCTTCTAAAGATAAAATGCTATGTTTCAAGATAAAAATATAGAAACCAGCTGTTTCAAAAGCAAGTCTTATTCCCCTCTTTTGCCCTTTGCTCTGACAATACATACAAATACACATACTAAAAAAATCATTAACAGAGGAACTATAAATTAGGTAAACAATGCCCTCCATGTATCTGCAGTATTTGCAATAGATTCAAGGTGGTATGCTGAGAATATTTCAAAGAATTAGACACAAACTCCACTGAATTTCAAGAGGAGATAATAACTTAAATACTCTTCCCCAAGTGAAAATACAAACTTTCAGCAGTCCCATTTCTCTTCTTAATCAACAGACCCAGACTTCTACTGACTAATGAAACAAATTAACGTAACTCATTAATTTAACCCATCTAAGGCAGGCTAAAAATACAAATAAATATAAAGGCTTGCCCTTGATCACTCACAAAAGAGAAAAAGATTTCCAATTCATACATACCACTGATTGGGCCAATGGAATTACTCATGGCATATCGCAGAATCTGCTCATCTCTGTTATACAGGACAAACACACTGTCCACTGAGAGCTGCTGAGTAGCAGAAGCAGCATGGTGAGAGTCATCATGAATGCATTCATCAAACGAGATGGTCTGTCGCCACTGATAGGCACCCGTGTACGTGGAAGCAACCCCATCCCTTTCTGGCTCTGTCACTGTGTACTCCCTGGTGGACGATGATGTGATCACTGCAACATGGGAAGAAATATGCTGATCAGGACAGAGAGCAAAAATACTCTGCCAAATGCCGTTTGTAGATTTGGAATACAGGCTAAAGTGTTATAAATAGAAATTGCAAAGGTAAGAAGATAGGAAAATGGATGTATTTCCATGCAAAGGCGTAGGTACTTCACTGGGCTTCCTCGGTTCTCAGATATCACAGCTTTGAGCAATGAGTCATATAATTTATCTTGATGGATTTTAAAAATGTACCTTTACTTTGCGGGTTACCAGATAAAGGAAGAAAATCAACTTGGGGAAACAGAGGTTTCTTTACATTAATTTACATCATGGAATTATAAGCCATGAAGGACAAGAACCACCTCACCAGCACCAAATGACACCCACTTTTAGTTCATTGTCATCTATTGGTCTTGGATTTTGCCAGAGTCCTGAAGGAGACATGTCTGAGAGCTCTTTTATGCTTCACAACAGTTTTCTTTATTGTGAAAAAAATGATCAAAACTCTTCAAAGCAGACCTGGGTTTGTGTCTCTTCCCACCAACAGAAAGCTTCTCAGAACTCCACTATTGTTCATTTGGATACCAGAACACACCCTATCAATTCACTTGCAATAGCTGACAAAAGCTTCATTTCTGGTTTATTAGACAGGCCACGGAACAGCACAAGAATAACTATTTGAGCACTGGTAAATCAATCCAGCTTGAAAGATGCCTCCTTCCAGCCACTGACATTTCCTCTATGTGGACAGCATTTCTGCCAAGAAGGTCAGTGCTCTGCAGAACACAGCTACCCAAACAGCTCCTCCAGAACTCCATAAAGTTTTTCAGCATGAAGCAGATCTTTCCTGCTGTCTCTGGCTCCTCCTCCTCTTCATAGTCCATAATGACAGGCAAAGCAGCAGAAGGGGTTCATCACTGGCTACCAAATCCAGGCATTACCAGTATAAGGCAGTGATGATGCAACTACACAATTTTCAGCTATCTCTAGCAATCAAAGCAAATCCTTGAAGCACAGTGTACTCTCCCCAATATTCAAGTGCACCGTAGGCTGCTTCCTCTACTGCTCTTTGGCAGATGGGCTGGCCGGCCAGCAGCAACACTCCAACCTTACTTTGGTTTCACTGTGTTGAAACACCCATAATTTTATGCAGAAAGGGGAAAGCAAAAGGAGGAAGATTCCCCTGTAAATAGTGAAATGAAGAATGACTCTCTTAGCAGATCTCACTCAGAGCCTGAAATA
The DNA here is from genome assembly GCA_033439905.1 of Ceryle rudis. Classification (NCBI taxonomy): domain Eukaryota; kingdom Metazoa; phylum Chordata; class Aves; order Coraciiformes; family Cerylidae; genus Ceryle; species Ceryle rudis. Next base: position 83,839 of record JAAGNO010026159.1, read on the forward strand.
AGGAAGAGAGAGAGGAGAGAAGTACTGAGGAGACAATGGAGAAAAATGATAAGGGAATTAAGAGGCTCCTAATTTTCTGGTCAGTTGTTCAAATTCAGCTCAAATGCCCACAGTCATTGCAATACAGTTTACATGACACATACTGGTAAATAACTGTTTTGCACAGTTCGGTCTCATTGGACAAGACCAAATCCCACTTGATGATATTACCACAAAAAGGTATACAGCAGTACAGCTCCTACTGAAGAGCTGTGGACCCTACAAAAAGCTTTGCAACTTGTATGACTGCCATCAGCAGTGTAAAAATAAGGCAAATGAAAAGAGAAATCAAGAGTCTTTTGCAAACATAAGTTCAGAAAAAGTTATTCACCCTTTTTTCAATAAAAAGATTAGAAATATTTGCACTGTCCCACTCAAAATCCATCTTCTTTTGGGACCTGTTCTTAAGAAGCAAAACACAACTTCCTAGAAATCGAAGGGTCCTAAGCCCACTCGCTAAGGGAGTAAATAATGTTTTTCAGTTGTCTCACTCTCTACTCTGAGAAATGTAGACTTGTTATTTCATTCTTAGGAAACCTTACCAGAACTAGAAGTGTGATAGAGTTCAGTGTATGGTTCTATTTGGACTGATGAGCCAGTTGGAATCTCAGGTATTCTGCCCTCCATTTCTGTGCTGATGGTAAGGTGACCATGCTCATCAATTCCACTGAATTTCTGCTTTATAACCAGCTTCTCATTGTTGCCAAGAAAAGTTACTTCAGTTTGCCGTGTAAACTCACCACCTAAAGAAACAACATTAGTTAAACAACTTATTAGCAGTTTTTGAACCCTTCTACTCAAAATTTAAAAAATACTGTTTTCTATAAGCTTTGATACAACATATTGCTAATGTTTTGGGTTTTTACCAAAAAAACTTTCAGAAGTATACTGATAATTTCCTTGAATAACCAAAAAATATTATTTTTTACTTAACAACTAAAAAGGCAAAATTGCAAGTAAAGGAGAAAGTTTTTTAAAATAACAAAAAAAAAAAAAAAAAAAAAAAAGAGTTCCAACAAAGCTAATAATAGCAGGCCTTATCCTACAAGTTACAATGGCAAAGGAGTTAGACATTTTAGAGAAACCCTCCATTAGGAACACAGCGAGTTAAAAAAAATAGTTACAAACCCAGTACATCTGTTTCCAAATCAAAACAAAGTGAAATGTATGCTGTAAATCCCAGAACAAACTTCAAATGCACCAAATCCAAGAAAACCGCAAAACAGAAAGTTATGTTCAACTAAATTTATAGTACAGGATAGTAAAGGATAACATTTAAAAAACCCCACATGTTCTCCTAGAACAGATTGGATCTACAGCTTGAATTCATGTGCAAAGACAACTAAGATTTGGCCTCCAATATTCATGAAAAGCTGTAAACGTGAACTGGGTTTTCCCTCAAATCAGTTAACAGAATCATTTGCATCTCATGCAAAAATTGCTTCTGTCAAGAATTTCAGACCTTCACGAGGTCAGATTTTCATTCCTCTTCTGCTCTGTTGGTAAAATCAGCCAATTAACATGTTAGACCTCTTGTAGATGCAGGAGCAGCTTTTTTCAGTAGCTCTGTACACCCTAGCAGCTAAAATCAGATCCTTTTTAATAATCTCTTTCTTGTGCATGAACTGGCCAAGTCATTCTTCTTTCTAACAGACTTAAATACTTGTGCACCAATGGTAAATTAAAAAGCCCAATATCTCTACATTGTAAATAAGAAAAATGGTGAGAAGTTTGATCACAAAACAATCCATTTACATCTCAGAATAAACAGGTTTTCATCCTATATTGCTACTAAATACACATTTCTCTCAAGACAGAGGAAAGCATAGCACAGTTCTTGAATGTTATTTTAATTTAGAAGTTACCTGTAATGCTGAATCCATTTTTATATCCTTGCTGTTCCACAGCAAACATCCATCCTATGATTCCTCCAACAGAGGCAAGAGGCAGTAAAGAATACCCCAAAGTCTCTGGGATTGTACTGATTGCAGTGTAGGCACGCCCTTGGTTCATCACAACATAGGAGTGGAGATCAGTGTTCTCAAATGAAACTGGAACAGGGTTATTACCTACAAAGATTCTTCCTTTGACCTTCCCATTTACTCTCTGAGGAGAACCTGGCAAAACACAATACAGTGCCTTAGAACAGAGTGACAGTTCTTACACACTGTCCAATGAATGTGTTCAGCGTGTTCATTATGTTTGAAGATATCAATGTGGAAATAAATGTGAAAAAAAGTCACAGAATGTAGCAGACAGGAAACTGCTTACAAACAGTTACTATTTGCTTATATACATAAGGTAGGTGCATGTGTGTGTGATCACTATCCAGTGGCCAAAATTGCCTTAAGAGATGCACTTTATCCTAACTATCCTAATTTTGTCTGCAAGGATAATACCATAAACAGACTAAGCTGTTACAGTCTCTCTGATAGTAAGAGGCATACAGAAACTTATTTTGAAGATCACACTCCATACCAATACCTACTGAATGTAAATTTGTTCATTGTCTATTAACACCATTAAGTGTTAGAATAATTGACCTATTATTCTAACCTATCCTATTTCTTGACTCAAAACCATTGATTGTTTGAAGACTGTCCACGTTTTACAGGAGTAGCTACTAGGTGGCTACTTCATTTTCTTCTGTATATAATTTCCTATGTGCAAATTCAAATTACATTATCATCAGATCCTTATTTTCTTTCTCTGGAAAATTCAATTTTATGAACTGAAAGCTGAGTAGTAGGTTTTGCTTTCCTGCCTCAACGTCTGCAGTCAGCTATTTTAGTTGTTGAAATGCATCTATACTCTGAGTCAAGTCACTATGAGGATTACAAATGTATACATAAGAAATTCCTTTATGGATTTTACACAGGAACAAAGTTTAAATGGATATCTAACAAAAAAATAGCAGATTAGCCCTTTAGTAAAGCAGCTTAGGAGTCAGACAAAGAGGAGCCATGCTCTTTAGTTTGATGATCAAAGTTAATTTGTTCATCCCCTTTGAACTGTCCATTTCTAGAGAGGGGACCAAATCACATTATAACATGTTAGAATTTTATGACTAATTCTAGCAATAAACACCCAAATATTACTCTATTAAATTACATCAGTTACTTAAGAGTTGATTTTTTCTAGGAAGTCATGTTAAAATGCATAATGCATAAGTGATCACAAAATAATTTGCATAGCTCACTTCTTCAAATACCTTCCAATACATCTCAGTGATAAGTCCTTCAAAAAGTATTTAACCACATCTTTTCTTGTACTGAAAACAGGTCGCCTCATTCAAGAATGGCATGTGCCATTACTGCATATGTACCTAACTTTCAAAAAAGTTACCTTCTGCTACACATTGTCTGCCATTTCCTTTGTAACCAGCAATACAACTGCAACAAAATCCGTTGGGATAATCTTTGCAAATGGCATGAACAGAGCACTGGTGGCGGTTGTTAGCACAGGTCTGTTGGACATCTGTGTGGTAACGAAACACTGTAGAAAATAAGAGTAGACACTTCCTGTAATTACCATAGCATTCACATATCCCTGGTTTAGTTCAAAAATATCCCTAGACTAACGTGATTAATTTTTATAATTTAAGGAAAACAAAAAACTGCAATTAATTTTTGCTAACCTTTGAATATGCAAGTGACAGTCTATTATTTTGCAGAAAACATCAGGGCATCAGATATTAGAAAACTGTTCAATTCTATTGACTTCAGCAGATCTGTATTAATACAGATCAGGTAAACTGACATGGAGAAACTAAATATACAATGATTTTAACCTGTCCTTGTTTCCAAACTAAAGCAAAAAGGAGCTGTTCCAACCTAGAACAAAACACATCAGTACAGTACTCAGGACCGTGCATCAACTGATGCACCCGCTTAGCCTTCTATTTCATGTAGATAGCAATTCTCACAACTGCTTCAAGAAACAATTAACATCTGGGCAGTCAGTCACACTGTTCAGCATTTTCTACAAACCCTTCCTCAGGAGTTGATTTACTAACCCTTGGAACACCTTTTTACCTGTAAAACTTAAGGCTATGAAACTCTAGCCAGCAATTTTTACAACAGTTACTATTCCCAATTTTTGTTAAGTAACCTGCATTCAGTAACACATCTATAAAAGGAAATAAGATAGGTTTCAGTAGAATTGATCACAAAACCCTTACCAGGAACAACCACTTAATGCAGCTATTAAACTTAAGACCATACCATTAACAACAGTCCTGGGCAAAAGAGAAGGGGAAATCAGTTGCCAGTACAAATGCATCAGCTTCAGGAATACAATTATCCCTATAGGAAGTTTTCCTGAGGAGAGATCTGGGTTCCACACACACTGTAAATGTGCTCTCCCATGAACTTGACTGGGGCACTAATTTACTAGATCAGGGACATCTGAATCTGAAGAGACATCCAAGTTAACTGCCTCAATGAATAACAAACTTACTGTGTCCAGAAGGTAGTGAAACAGATTATTCCTTTAGTAGTCTGATTACTTGCACGCTTCTGGTTGGTTTGGTTTTGTTTTTTTTTGTTTTTGTTTTTGTTTTTTTTGTTTTTTTGTTTTTTTGTTTTTTTTTAAAGTCTATGCATCTTACAAGTATCCCAGTTGTAAAGAAGACCTTACCTATACCAGTCTCATCAAATTCTTCCACATCTATGACTTGGGGTTGCTGGGGGGGGAACTGTTGAATGTGGAACTGGCGAGGCGGAGCTTTTGCTGTTGGGAAATCTTGACGGCTGTAATAAGACTCTGTTGAAGGTGTTCCTGTTACATCTTGGTATGAAGTCAGAAAGTCTTCCGCAGCTAGCTGAGGAACACTATATGTAACATGGTGCTGATCTTCTTCCGTGCTGTCAGTACTACTGGTGACATACTGCTGTCTTATTTCAGTGGAGCCATAGTCTGACATAAATGGTTTTGAAGTCATCTCCTGATCTTGTTCATTGAACTCTAGGCTCTCCAAAACATTGCTGATCTTGGCAGGCACAATACTGTCAGAGGAGCTACCAATTTCAAACACCCATACACCTTGTTTCCCAGCGTTGCTGCTTCTATCAAAGAAAAGCATATGCCAAATCAAAATGATCAAGCACAAGTTGTGTGGTATTTATAGCCTACACAAAATGTTATCCTTCACTGAGAAATATCAAGACAAAACTGTTGAATTATCTTATCTACATGCTTGTCTACAAGTACAGTTTATTTGGCTATAAGACACCCCTGACAGTTTGGAAAGCACTTTTTCTCTGTACCCAGGGATGTCTTGAGAATTTCTAGCCTTCTTGTCTCCAAAGTGATGGGAGCAGAATGAGATATTTGGGCCACGAAGGTCTGGCTAACACTTACTAGACTCTTCTAACCCATTCTCTTTACATCTTGTTCAGTTTTTCATTCAAAAGTGACTGCCCGAGATAGATTATAAAGAGTTAAAGTCTTAAGTGGTCCTATATTTAGAAGGGCTTCTACCTAGCAGCTCCAACCAGTGACGACAAATTAGACCGTTGTCCTCATTTTCCTCAAGAGGGTTGGCATTTATCTGTGTCAGATTTTTGTGATTTCTCATGCAATGGCTAATGGTATCTTATTACAATTAAGAAAATGAACAAAAATCATACTTGTGCAGGTTTCTAATGCTGTCTTCATCATTAGCAATGACATTGTAGGATCCTGGGTTTTCCCAAAAGTAGTAGTTTGTAGAGGCTTGACTAAAGCCAACCACAGCAGGAATCCTTCCATCATCATTCTTGGAGTATGTACTATAGAATTGCAAACTATCTTCTGGATAAAGGAAAACAGCATAGGAACTGGAGTCAGAAGAGGCTAAAACAGCCTGGAATGTGTTTCTCTGAGGAGAAAAAAATTAATATCCAATTACTTACAGAAAGATAGTCGAGATAGGCAACAGAACAGCATTTTTTTTTAAAACACAGTCAAAAATCAGACTTTCCATCGCACATAACACAGCATTTACTTCCTAGGAGAAATCAGTACTATACAAGCTTATGTTTTGCTAAGGCAGTTGTAGCTTTAGCATGCATAAACATTAAAAAGAAAGCATTATTGAAGGTAAGTTAAATCTGTTAGAAAATAGCCAGAGGCTGCCTAAAACATAAAAATTCTAAGTTTTGTAATCTACATAGGGTGCTATATCACCTCCTTAAAATACAAGGAGTGATGTGCTAGACTGAATAGAAAAACTCTGTAAACAGAATATTTAAAGAGGAGTTCAAGTTTCATGTTGCTGCAAGTGTCTTTTCCTGTAGCAACACTCCTACAGATTGTAGAAGCCATTGAGATGGCACCTCAGATACCAGTTTTTTGTTGCTACCAGAACGCAGAATCATTACTATGAACACAATGGTCCTTTCAAGTTAGGCACAAGAAATTACTCTTTGACAAAATAAGACTTGCTAAGTTGTGGTAACGTTCACAACTTTATACATTGTGAGCTAGCTCATCAGCTGGGATAATTAAGGTGCATAAAGTTACATAACTTTGCAAGATTGTACCTAATGTGGTTTAAAAAGGGAAAACGGTTTGCAAGTAATAACTGTAATAAATAACCTTTAACTGCTTCTTCATTCAGAACTAGCTACAAAGGAGGACCTTTTAGTGAATGCAATGTCATCTGTCTAAGAGGGATTCATGGTTTAAAGTTCCTGTTAGTCCATATACATATCAAATTTTAGATAATTTGATGTTAAAATGACTTAAGTCTGTTGAAAAATGCAGGCTAGATGGATCATATTGCACAGAAGGAGTGCAGGATAGCCTACTATTTCAGCTATCACCTCATCACACTTAGCATTCAAAGAGTTTTCAGGGAATATAAAGAAATCAGATATGTAGATTTGAGCATTTTCTTTTGAATGAATAAAATACTGTAAAATAAAAATCAAGTAAAAAATCTGTAAACTCAAAAAAGGCTACAGCCTTTTCAACAACAAAATAGACTCTTCATTGTACAGGATTCATTTAAACACAAAGGAATTCAAGCCCTCAAAACAACAGGCTACTGTGTTACACTTCAGCTGAACATGTGTCCAACAGGTTTTAAAGCTCACCTTTTCTTCCAAAGCATGATCTTCTCCCAGTGCCTGGTAAGGAGCCACGAGCTTCCAGGTAACAATAACAACACTGCTGGGATCAAAAGTAGTCTCAGGAAAACCTCTTTTGATATAGTCTGATGCAAGCTGCAAGACATCTGAGGATGAATCTTCTCTGTAATACACATTTCCACGTCCATCTGTTGTGTCCAGGTCAGCCATAAAAGGAGCAATAACCCCAAAACTGACTGGGAATTTGCCAAGATATTTTTCTTCACTTGAAGGTTCATTCACTGCAATAATCCCATTAGTGGCAACCTAATAAAAAGGTTAAAGATATAAGATCGGGTTCATAGGGCTGTCTCCCACACCTACATGCTAGATGATGATATTTTCATTGCACTTCCAAAAGAAGGTGAGTCTAAAGTTAATCCTGTATTTGTAAAATAACTGGGGTTTTTTTCAAGTTTTGGTTTTGCACCCCATGTCAGGAGTCCTGGGATTTCAGGTGCACAAAATGTCTACTGCAGACAAACCCAACTTTTTTCCACAAACAAAAATTTTAGTTAGTTAAATTTCAGACACTTACTGCCTCTTCTAACAAAGCTATACATAACTACCACATTTCACAAGTTTCCAAGTCTCTCAGAACAAGATCCAGTGCAACCCCTCTGTGAGTCTGTCAAGAATTGTGTGCAGACCCTCCCGGATGATCAAAAGCTCTTCGGGCTTTTAGCTGTTACTCTCCTGAAAAGGAGTTTTACAACAGCATGACTGGGGATGGTAAGGATGAACTAAGTGCTTGCAACAATTCCTTTTCTTGGTTAGCCAGCGAGCTAGTTTCTTCCCTGGTGTAAAGCAGAGCAGACTACAAAGGAGCCATATCAAGTCACAGTAACCCCCTGGGAATCTGGACTTCTACCATGAAGGCAGAGGAGGATGCTTAATCTGGACTGTTTAGAATCACAGAATGTTAGGGGTTGGAAGGGACCTTCAAAGCTCATCAAGTCCAACCCTGCTGCCAGAGCAGGACAAAACTAGAGCAGATCACACAGAAATGCATACAGACAGGTCTTGAAAGTCTCCAGAGAAGGAGACTCCACAACCTCCCTGGGAAGTCTGTTCCAGTGCCCTACAACCCTTACAGTAAAGAATTTCTTACTCATGTTGAGATGGAACTTCCTATACTCTAGCTTGAATCCATTGCCCCTCATCCTATCACAGAGCACAAGTGAAAGAAGGTTATCCCTGACTTCTTGATGCCCAGCCCATAGGTATTCATAGACATTAATTAGACCCCCTCTCAGTCTTCTCCTCGCCAGACTAAAAAGCCCCAAGTCTCTCAGCCTTTCCTCATAACGTAGATGTTCCAGCCCCTTAACTGTCCTTGTAGCCCTCCATTGGACTCTCTCAAATAGATCTCTGTCTGTCTTGAACTGGGGAGCAATACTCCAGGTGAGGTTTCACTAGGGCAGAGTAGAGGGGGAGAAGCTCCCTTGATCTGCTGGACACACTCTTCTTAATGCACCCCGGGATGCCATTGGCCTTCCTGGCCACAAGGGCACATTGTCGTCCCATGGAGAACTTGTTGTCTATCAGGACTCAAAGGTCCTTCTCCACAGAGCCACCCTCTAGCAGATAACAACCTAACCTGTACTGGTGAATTTTATTGTTCCTTCCCAGGTGCAGAACTCTGCACTTGCTCTTGTTAAACCTCATTAGGTTCCTTTGCCCAGCTCTCCAGTCTGCCCAAATCATGCTGAATGGCCACACAGCCTTCAGGTGAATGAGCCAATCTTCCCAATTTCATGTCACTAGCAAAGGTGCTGAGAAGGCACTCTGTCCTGTCATCAAGGTCATTGATAAAGATGTTGAACAGGACTGGACCCAGCACTGATCCCTGGGGGACTCCGCTAGCTACAGCTCTCCAGCTGGACTTGGCACCACTGTTCACCCCTCTTTGGCCTCTATTGTGTAGACAGTTCTTATGAAAGTCTAATGACTATTAAAAAAAGCAGCAAGGGGAAAGAAGGAGCTGAACAGCTGTCTTGAGACGCACACACACAAGACATGACACTACAGGCTATGTCATCTGCATTAAAACCTTGTTAGGGAGTCAGGATGCAAGTGGGTCAGCTGAACTTTCCTTGCTACTACAGCACTGCTTCAGAAGGTGATAGAACTTCTGAGCAAAGAACTAATATAGACATAGATGCCCACCCAAAAAACTGCTCCATGCTTCAATATCATAATAGTTTGGGTGGAAGTTTTCTGGGAAGATGTACAGGTTTCTCTTTTCCTAGACAAGACTGCTCTAATTTCCACTTCACTACAACTATCCTCACCATCCTCCTAGGAACTTTTCTGCTACTGTGCAAGGTTGAGTGCAATAAGCTGGATATATGCTGTGAGCACAGCTCCTATGCCAGAGGCTATAGAGGCTACAAGGCAGAATTTCTATAGTAGATGCAGGCCACTCTAAGTTCGCTTACAGCTGCGTGCACATATCTAAATTAAATTCTTGGTCTCAAAATGCATACATACTGGCTTTGGGAGATTCAACTCGTCAGTGAGCTGATGATTTGCAACGAACCACCTCCGAGTAAAAATGAAATAAAAACATACATACATACTGGTAGATGTTAGGGCACGTCCAAGTCTGACAGCCAAACTGCCCTGGCAAACCAGAGCTGACTCTCACACAGGCAGAAGCAGCAAATAAGAGACTACAGGTGTCAGGCTTTGAGGCAGCGCATCCACTGCTCCCACACAGCTTTTTGTCACAGGCCCTTCTTCCAGATATGTATGGCCCTGTATGAATTAGACACATACAAATGCTTTTCCACGTATCTGAGTACCTGATAACAGGACACATCCGAGTACCTGCAGGCAGCCGTGCACTCACCACTCTAGAGCTGCTGCCACACACATCTATCACAGACAGAGGTCCCAAAAGTGGCACCACAGGATAATAAACTAAATTGGCAAATCTCCCACAGATTTATCTTGCTCACAGGGATTCTTATGAGTCCAAGAACAAATTGCTGCTGGATCTTTTCACAAGGTCAAAATGTCCACAATGTTATGCAGTCTTTATGAATACTTGGAAGAGGGTCACAATGGCAACCATGACTCACAGTGCAAGGCCATCTTGCCCAGTAGCCTGTCCCCAGCCATACCTGCTATCTTGTGGATTCAGCAGAACAGAGAACACCACACACATACTCCTCTGACCAGCCTCCAGCCACATTCAACTCAAGGGATTCCCTGTGGTTTGACTTTATTCATTCTCAGTGGATCTCCCTCATGTATTTGTTAAGTCTTCCCTTCAAAACATATAAACTTCATGCATCCACAAAATTCCTTGAAAAGAAATTCCACAGATCTGTGACTCATATCCTGAGAGGTCTCTCATACTTTTGTTTGTTTGCAGTCTGGCTCCCAGCTTCATTTGATGGCCTGTAGACTTCCTATTGGAAAATACAGTCAAATTCTACCTAGTCTCACCCCCCGACATAATTTATCTTCCAGAATGAAGACACCCCCCCACCTCCCCCCCAGCCTATTCATGCACTCCCTGTATGAGCGCTGTTCCCTGTCTCTGGTCATTCTCATTGTCTCCAAATTTTTCTTCCCTTTTTTTACTATATACATTTGGAAACAAAGAGGCCAGTACTACATGCATTCTTCAAGACACAGACAAATCGTGCAATCCTGCTAAGCATGTTGGCTACATATGTCTTGGCAACTTCCTTTACAGGATGGACCACCATTACTACTGCTACATACAGCAAATCAGAAAAAGTGTAGTATGGGAACTCCTGACACAAATCATCCCTTCATGTACAGCACACATTTATACCTTGAACCCTCTTCTGGCTACCCAGTGGGTCAGAGCATGCCCCCTGTCACTGGCTAACAGTCAGTCAGCTTGGTATATAACTGGATAATGGTTAGCATGAACCATTACCTAAACTTAGCAAATAGTTCACATGGAATATCAGAAGTTACTTAAACTAAAAAGACAGCACAGGTTACCCCAGTCTAGACTGTGCAATTGCAGGCAGACATGCAACAGAGATCTAGCTCAGAAAGGTTCCTACAAGTTCTAGAACATCTGTACACTAGAAAATGCCTGGTATCCCTGTAAAGCAAAACTAAAACTTACCCTAAAAATTAAAAGCCACCAATTACACTATACCACTGGAAGTCAGCAGGGAAGATGGGGGCCATTACAGCCTGCTTGCTAAGACGTTAGACATTTTAGCAAGGAGATGCATTCTATCTTTGAAGTAATAAATTTAGAGTAAATTAAAAGTTTTTCCTTTCCTTCGCCTTGCTTACACTTTTGCACACAAGCACCCCTACTCCCATGCTAAATCCACTTGTGAGAGATGACTGGCGTTTGAAGTATTTTAAACAAATTCCATGCTCTTCATCAGATTTGGTGTGTGCAGACTTCGCGGCTTCATGGTCCCCCATTTATGGCAGAGATTAAAATAACATTAGGAGAAAATACAACAAGGACTAGTTAATACTACCGAACAAAGCAGACACCAGAAGAAATGACCTAACATTTGGCCTTTCTCTTTTCACCTATTAGGGGCATGCTTCTGAGTATTCATTTCCTATCTTGCTAAACACTCAAATGCAGTAAGTAATTCTATCAAGGAGATGCAAAAATGCCAACCCTGTTTTCATTTGTTTGTAGTTTCTAAGTGAGAGAGTTCAGTTTTAAGTGTTAAGGGAATGTTTGGTTACAAGTACCCTATAACCCAGAAAACATTTGCAAGCCATTAAATTAAAATAAATACACAAACTGTTCGCTCAGCAAAGAGATTTTTAGGACAGAGAAAGAACATTCATCATCACTGAAAAAATGTTTTTAGTTTTCAGACTAGTATGGTTTGACTTCACCCTGTTCCTTTTAAGGTCATACAAATAGGTTGAAATACAAACCCCAAAATAAAGAGAAGTAATTCTGGGTTTCATTAAAGTATCATTCCTGTCAAAAGAAAAAGGGGGAAAAAAACAGGCCTCAGGTAGGCGTTGTCTGAAGACCAGCTGTATGGTACATCTTTCCTTTTAGGGTATAATACTATTTAACTTGACAGGAACTAACACAGATATATTTTTAGCATCTTAAACTTCTGGATTACACACATAGTTAACATACATTTGTGATTTGTAGCAGAACAAATCACACACACATAGGTCCACCCTGAAAAACCAAGTGAGGAAAAAGTAAGTACAAGGTAACAAACTACTGCTATTGAAAGAAAAAGCATATTTGTGCGTGCATAACGCACATTAAAGTTTCAAACAAATGAGGCATTTTCCCCTGTTCAGTAACTAAGCATTTTGAGGACTTGAATATTTCTGAGTAAGAGAAGTCAGAAAAACAGAATTTATTTGTATAGTGAAGTGCCAGTTAACTTAAAGCAGCAAAACTTTCTAATACAAACATGACCAACTATTAATTTAGGAAGTTAATGAAAGTAACAAAAAATTAATCCAAGCTTGCCTTAAAAGACCTTGATTCTTCCCTAAAAGGAAGTAATCTCTAATCCATTAACTTTTCCACATCAGTGACCCCTAGTGTAAACTGAAAAAGCCTAAATAAAAGTGTGCTATTAAAACAAATAGATTGGTATGAGTTAAATGATAGGATTCGATGTTATAAACCTCGCATACAAAAACACCATATTGAAGATTACAGGATGTGAAGGTCTGTTTCCACTTACATGAAACAAAAGTTCTCTCTTCTGTCTATGAAAAGTTTTGTTGCCAGGGATTCTATGACAAGCTGATACTAAACAATCATTCCTCAGAACTCCCTGCCTTTTTATTCATGTGTAGAGCTAGCTCAAACAACTCAGCTTCTGAACTGTTGAAAAAATAAAGATCCCACACAAATTTTCAACTGATTGAAGGCAAAACTTGTAAAAATCAAGCACTCAAATTAAGATAAGCTTAGCACATTATCCTACCAAACCATACTGAAAGACATATTTTATTATAACTTAAAATCTGATCCAGAAATTCCTTTAGATATTATAATGTATTTCTACTACTTTGTATTGAACATCACAGAGCTTTGTATATAACATCATAGAGCTTAATAACCAGTCATTGCCAATATACGATAAAACCATGTATCGTGAAGGTGCATTTAAGACTGCTCGATACATTTCCTTAACAGGTATACTTCTCCTACCCTCACACAGTTTATGTTGTGCTGCTGTTTCGCAGTATTTGTGACAGATTAAATGCAAGATAAAACCCCCTGCATATTATGTAGACTGATATTGAAATACCATTCACTAGCAGACTTTGCCTATATTAAAAGTGCTTATCCTTAGTACTGAGTAATCATGTCAAGAAAACCCTAAAAGTGATTTTGGAATAGCCTTTATAGAGGCTGTTCCAGACAAAACTAACTAGAACTGTTCCTGTTTTATGGCATGGGCAATATATGATCATTAAACTAAAGAAACCTAGTGTTGTTAACCAGTTTACTGCTCTTTGAAACTCTGTCCCCTTTCTGTCACTTATCTGACACATTACTTTTTATCTTTGCTTCTCAGTGACTGGATACACAGCCCACTATCTTTCAAGAATATGTCTGTGCTTCAAAAAGTGTATTTTTTACATGGCTTGGTTAATCAGTGAACAAACTTAAGAGTATGGAAGACAAGACAATGAACTAAGGATCAAACTGAAGTCTGAACTCCACTTAACACTTTTGAATTACTTCGTCTTTTCTGCCAGCCTCAGTTAACAACACCCATTTTCCACACAGGCATAACCTGAATCCCTCAAAATTTCAGATTTCAGAAGTGATTTCAGGAATTATCTAGGTAGGGGCAGTGTAGCCAATGAAAAAAGCATAACTGAAGTAGTACCACTAATACAATTCAGTGCAATGTAAGCATGCTTAAATCTTCAGTGAATATCTCTCAGAGAATAAAAAGGACTCAAGCACATGGGAGCTACATCAAATTTTGAATGACTGCAGCTGCATGGAGGTCTAGTTTCCAAAGTGTCTCTATTCAGATTAGTCCCTAAAATTGTATTTTAGGCCCATGGAGCTAAAGCACATTGGTTTATCGGGACAGGGAGGTGGGGTTTAACTTAATCAGATTTAACACATGAAACATCATGGGCCTCCCTTACTGAGACCTTTCCAAATATGTTACTTAGCATCTTCAACTGCCAACCAAGATGAGGCTTCAGGAGAAAGAGGCAATGATAAAACAGCCAATACTCTGAGTGTTCTGAAGACACACTGCCATTTTAAGCATACCTTTTTTTTTCCTGGCTACTCTTGAGCAGCTCTGCTCTAGACAATCTGTTTTCAATCCCACCTCCATATACTCCATAAACGTCCTCTGCTAGCTATAAACATGCACACACAACTCGGGGGTGCAGATTCTGCTATGAGGCACGTACACGTGGCTCAGGGCTGCCTGCAGCCCAAAGCCTACGATTACTCCCGACATGGATTTCTCCTGCCCAAGAAACCCTTGAGCAATGAACATCTGAGAGTGCCCAAGACACTGGCAGTGCTAAGAGGTTCAAGTCTTGGACATGTCAGGCTACTGGTCAGAAATTCAGAAGTTTCAGTTTTGTGACTCTGGCATGCTGAAGCCAACAAAACATAGACCACGACGAGGATGTTTCTTAGCTGGACATACCACCCTCTGAAGAGGCACAGAAAATGCCTGGCGATGGTGTTCACTTTGGATAACCGACTACAAGCTCTTTAGCCCCTACTGCCTGTCGCATCGCCTCCCAGTACAGACCGAGTGCGCCGCAAACAATCAGCAACAGCCACCGTGCGAGAAGGGAATTAACGGGGCCCTGATACTTGACTGAACACAAGCGGAACAACGAAGTTCTTTGGACCGACCTCTGACCACGGCGCTCATACAACCGACGTGAAGCCCAGCAAGCGCCACTACACACCAGCCCAAACCCAGGCAACACCATGTCAAGAGGCGACGAACCCCCGCCGGAAGCCCCAAAAAGCCTTCCCGACCCTCCGGCAGCCGGAGCGAGACCCCGCGCCCTCCTGGCCCCACACTCACGTAAAGGGAGCGGACGGAGGCACCGTAGAAGCGCAGCGCCGTGCTCAGCTCCAGCGCCCCCGAGCGCACATCGTCCCCGGGCTCCAGCGCGGCATCGCCGCGGTCCGGGCCGTGCGGCAGCAGCGGCTCATACTCAGGTTTTCATCCCCCAGCACCCCAAAGTCCTTCTCTGCAGCGCTGTTCTCAGTCCGCTCATTGCCC
>JAAGNO010026163.1:8368-18849 GCA_033439905.1 Ceryle rudis
GCATGTTAATTTTTTTCATCCCAGCCCCGCCCCGAAATCAAAACCCCCCCCTGAAGAAATATTGAAAAGGTAATGTTTTGTGTCACAAAAAAAAAAAAAAAAAAAAAAAAAAATATCTGAAAATATACGTAGTTCTTTTCACCATTGCAGTAGTCCTTTGTCAATGCTGTAGGAACACTGCTGAAAAACAGTTGGGGCAACAGTTTAGACAGATGCTTATTAACATGGAAAGGAATAATATTAATCATATAATATTAATATTCTTATTAATAGTCTTCCTTTTCACCTCTACATTTCTGGTAAAGTGAATCTAATAAGTGGTATCCATCAATGGGATAGTTTTCCAAGTGAATATTGTTGAGCAGTGTAGAGGTAGTCTGTACAAAAATATTCAGTTAAGTCTTTAATGATAGCTTTATTATCCAGTGAGAAATAGTAAACTATTAGTTTTACTTAATATTTGGTAATCTTTCTTTATTGGTCCCATGAATCATCTTTAGGTGTAGCTGTTAAATCTAAAAAAAAAATCTGCTTTCTGCCTTTAGGAAAAAGGCAGATGTGAATGATCTGAGTCTGATCTTGGGCACTAATGTTATGGCTTTTATGTGTGGGATATGGAAAATAGAGCTCAAGAGCTGGAGCTGTGTAACAATCAACAGTTTCCTTTGACTACTTTGTGTTTATAATCACTTGGTATTAATACATCTAGCTTTCTTTGAATGTTGAAGTAAAACAGAGTCTGGGTTCTCTGCTCAAATATTGCGCTTTGTTCCCTGATGTAGCTTTTCTGTAGCATCGTGCTAGCAGCATCTGACTACGCAATAAATTGAATATTCTACAGCCCTGGCCTCTTGTTTTCCTATGGTTGGTATTATTAAAGGAATAGGGGTCAATTTCTGCCTTTGAACACTAACTTGCACACACTGTAGTTCTTTTGCTCTCATATACCTGACTGATTATATATAATGCTTGTAATTCCATTTAGTTCTAACAATTTATTGCATTTTTTTCTTATTGTACTAATGGCATACCTGTGCACCATGACAGTTTCTTAATCCCTTTAGAAACAGCTTTATATGAATCACAACCTTAAAGACAAATGGCAGCAGAGCATAGTGATGATAATTGCACATTTTAGGTTTTGTGGGCCCCAAAAGCTAAGATGATGTCGGTTTCTTCCTCTTCCTTTCAGTGATAATACCATAATATGATATGAGAGCTGAAAAATGTGATTTAATGTATTCTCTTGACAAATATGGCTTTGAATTTTAAGTGAGCGAAGTGATTGGTTTTGATGTGCTTCAAACTGGGGAGAAGGCAGGATATTAATGAATAGAAAAATCTTTGGAGTATTCCATAGGTATCAGATAGAGAAATATTTTAACTGTCTTTGTTTCATCTAGCACTGATATTGTTTCATATTACTAGAGATGTGGTGATTATTGGTCACATAGATGGTCTCAAGTAAGATTGATCTTGGCCTCTGAAGATATGGGGTTGCTGAAAACGTTCGGTATGTGTACAACACCAATGTAACAAAGCTCTGAAATAAACTTTGTAGGGTAAGTGAAATATCAGAAAAGCAGCTGTATCTCACATTTTCTTTCTTGCAGGATATCTTGAATAATCTTGATTCCTGTGATCTTGAAGATGATGATCTCATGCTTGATGTGGACCTGCCTGATGACCCACCTCATGACAAAGGTTAGTAAGTTAGACAAGCAGTCTTACTGTGAAATTACATTACAGGATCGAGATTGTTTGAGTTGTGTTGTTCTGACTTCTGCTTTAATAGCCAATGTGATCTTCAAATTGTTTTTTCTTTGAAGAACAACTTTCCTTTCTGAAATGTAGGAAGTGTGATGCTTCTGTTCTCCCAAACACAACTCTTGTGTTTGAAGTATTTTTCATCTACAGGGGTTACAGAAGCCTAAAAATTGTAAGATGTATTTCCAAGGTGTCTTTTAGGTACTCTTGTCAAGGAGGATGCTGGCAAGCTTTTCATAGGGAGGTCAGTGGTACCTGGATGCCACTGAAGTAGTACAAATCCAGAGTAGAATGAACTAGGTAAAAACTTGCCACATTTTCTCAAATCCTGACCTGGAAAAGTTTGAGGCATTTGCTTTTGGTCATTCTTTACTTACTTGTTATATGAATATGGGTATTAGTTTATCTCCAAATTCAGCTGAAGGTAATACATCTTCAAATGCCCAGGAACACTTCATGTGGAGCACAGTAATGCCCTACCCTGCACAAACAGACACTGAAGAAAAAAGGGCTTTCCTTATATTTGTGTTCTGTTCAGCTGCCTGTTAAAGTTTGGGAAAACTCAGCTTTCCTGAGAGTACTTTTGAGTTCTTTGGGTGAAGACTCTGTGGGCATGTTAGATATGAATCAAAATTAATGGTAAATAAATACCTAGTCTTCTGTCTACAACAGTTGTGGCACATCATGTTTTAATAGTGTGGATATTGTTTCAGTAAGGGTAATTCTAATTCTCATAGGAAAACCCAAGAAACTATTTTAAAGGGTAGATTAATTTCTCATAGGTTTCCATGTTTATAAAACATGCACTGCAGCTGCTTGATTACTTAAATTTCAAATTATTAATTTAAAAACTGTTAAAAACACATGCATTTTAAAAGTGAGTTTGACACAAATATAAAAAATAATGTTTGCTGTTTAATCTACACACAAATGAAATATGATTTTTAATTCCCTGCTTTCTTAATTGCATCAATATAATAAACATACATCATACATTTTACTTCCACAGCAAAGTATCAGTAATGTTATTGTATCTAGAATATATTTTGTGGCTATGACAATCTGCTGTGTAAGCTGTTGATTCATGAGAATAAATGTGCTGTAAGTATTAGCTAACTACTATTATTTTTGGCATGTTTTACAAGTTGGAATTCAATAGCAAATTAATGTGACCTAAACTGGGTATCTCTTCTGTAATCACTTCTTACCTTGAAATCACAGAATTATTTGGAAAATTAACCTAAATAGTACAAAAGCTATCTCCAGGCTTTCCATTAAGTAAACATGACCACCTGAAAAGAAAAATTTCTTCTTTGTTCATATCGATGTGTCTTTACTCGGTGTCTCAATTTTATTTTCCAAATCAGAGAATCATCATAATAAAATTACTCACAAAGTCATTGAGTTATTTTGAATAGGCTCACTTGAATTTTTGTGTGTAGAAGCTGTAGAAGGAGGATTCTAAA
The DNA here is from genome assembly GCA_033439905.1 of Ceryle rudis. Classification (NCBI taxonomy): domain Eukaryota; kingdom Metazoa; phylum Chordata; class Aves; order Coraciiformes; family Cerylidae; genus Ceryle; species Ceryle rudis. The sequence continues at coordinate 11,602 of JAAGNO010026163.1, forward strand.
GGAAAAGAAATTTTCCGTTACTTCAGGTGAACAAGTTGTATCTTCCTATTTTTTTCTGGCTATTAAGCTAGGTGATAAAAACTAAATTGTACTTAAGAGTTTGTTATAATGATGTTTAACAGCACTTTTTGCAAACACTTTTTTTTTTTTTTTTAATTCTGTGTGAGTTCAGTGATGACAGCTTCTTAAGACTTTCCAGGTCCTCAGAAACTCTCCTTGTTTCACTTTGGAGTCTGGATGCCAGTTGGATACTATTTATAGAAACAGTTCTAGCTCAACAAGTATGCAGTGAGTAAGGATGGCAGTTTTAAATCACAGGGTAAAACTGGGCTCACTTCCCAACAACACGCAGACTGGGAACTAAGCAGGAAGGAAGGCCTGTTTACAGACATCTTATGCACAACTACATCCGTGTAGGCAGCAGAAGAAAACTGTTTTGTTGTGTAGAGTTATTCTCCTAGCCAAGGACTGACAATGTGAGGAAAAGCTCCATGGGTAAGTGAAGGAGAAAGTGTGATGGCAGAGTAGCATTTTGACTCTTTTTGCTGTGTCTGACTGCACAGAAAGCAGTTGTTTTGGCTTTGTTTCTAGGGGTTTACAAGTTGTTGCCAAATATAGCCTTTGTTGCCTTAAGAAGTTTGTGGAATCTGCTTTGCTTTGCAGAAGCTAGTGTTTTAAAGAGATTTTGGGTTTTTTTGTTTTAAGTTGTGCTTCTTATGTAGATAAATAAAGATTAAATGTCTCTTAAGTTGAAAGACAATGATAGTGAATAGGACAAGATATATATGTATTTAAAGTAATGAAACTGCTCCATTTTGGCATGAAGCACTGGCCTTTTCATCAAATGCAGTCTCTCTGTGTGTTGCTTGAACTTTTTAAAAGGTGTGAAGATACTGTCAGTAATAAAGATCAGAAAATACTACTTTGGGATTTTTATCTCTTGTTTTCTTCCCATAGCTCTAGCTCCTCCAAATGATTTCCTGCTGAAGATGGAAATACTGTTAAGGCTGAATTTTTTTAGTTTCTGAGGTTACTCTTACTCTTGTAACAAATTGATGCTAGTGAAGATGTGCTGATGCTACAAAACTCTTCTTGACAGTTCTAAAATGCATACCTTTTTTTTGATCAGTTTAAGTAAATTAAAAGAAAAATCAAACCCACTGATTTTACACTACATCTGTTACTAGCACTTAGGAAATACTGTATTTATAAGGAACAAATAATGACTTTTTTTTTTTTTTACTTCATGGTCTCTGTAGAGGAATGTGAAAATATGAGCCGTTATGATAGACAAGACGGAAATGCTAGGCAACACCAGGAAGGATTCTGGAAAAGAGCACCACAACAGAGATGGAATACACAGGATCACTATCACCTTGGTCATACTGATCACTATATCCATGGTAAAAATGATTTGAACAGGTAAAGGACTAGTCTCTTTTCTCTCAAACAATTAAAATACTGTAACAAGAAATCCCTTTTGGCACTAAAGGGTCTCAAGTGATACTAAGTTCAAGACATTTTCAGAATAGTTGTATGCCTATAAATAGCCTCCCGCGTGGGAGCATCACTGAGATTTATAACAATTGACTTTCAAAACTTTTGTTTCTGTCATGTTTTTAATACAAATATTTGTTACCTGTATTTATATAACATCATAAATGCCTGACTAAACTGTTTACACTCTTATTACTTGCATTTTTAAAGTTTGGATGGTGTTTTATTTATGAATTTGTTGTTAAACTGAACCTAATCCTGTAGTTCTTGTAGGCAAGCTCAAATGACCGCATTTATAGAAATCTTGATAAGCAAACTGGTTTTAGGGTACTGTAGTTGTTAGTCTGAAAGTGATTTATGCAGGTGGGAAGGAAAGCCCAGCATTTAAGTAAAATATCATTGACCTTTTCTGATTTATTTATTGTCTGCTGTATGCCACAGTATATGAATATAGCCCGTGTTACATAACACTTTCTTTTTTACTAATTGCTTTGTAGCAGTAGTTTGTTATCACTGTGGGTGTTTGGCTTGTTGTTGTGTTGGGGTTTTTTTTGATTGGTTGGCTGTTTTTGTGTGTGGTGGTGTTTTTTATTTATTTATTTAAATTTATTTTTATTTAGGGGATCAAACTACCTAGAAACTCCTATTGGTCATTTTGAAAGCTATGGAGCACCAAATTTTTACCAGGCTCCTAGACAGCTGGTGGGCTTACCAGAGAATACTGTGATGCTTGATGAAATGACCCTTCGGCACATGGTGCAAGACTGTACAGCTGTAAAAACTCAGTTATTGAAACTGAAGAGATTGCTGCACCAGGTGAGCTGTTGAAATGAAACTAAAGCAGTAAAGTATATTGGAAAAGGAGCCTATATGGGCTGATGTTCTTTGGCCTTATTAGGCTGTTGTCATTTCCTTTATACTTTGAATTAAAATGTTCAAGAAAGTGTGCTCTTTTTACTGCTATATAAAGTAGTACTTTTTTTTTGCTTTTTCAACACTTCACTGACTGCAAAAAATCTTCATTATTGTTACTTTGCTTCTCTGAGGAAATATTGCTAAATTTAAAAAAAAAAAAAATCAGTGAATGTCAAGACAAACTTTAATAAGATCCTAAGAAACTGGGAGTAAAAAGGAAGAAAAATAATTTAAAAAGTGGATCCCATTGATCAAATTTGCATTCAGCAAGTCAAAGAAAAAAGCTAATACCTTCTTCTTAAGGCTTGGTTATCCTTATTTTCATCTTTTCTGTGTGTTTTGACAAGCAGCTTAGCAAATACTACTGGGTCATTTATTGGAAGTGCTCAAATCTAGTCTTTCTATTGTATGAAATCACTGAATTGTCATCAACTTTTAAGGAGCTTTTTCATTTTACCTCAAAATTTTGCAGATTGTGGGAGTTAAGTAAATATCCATCTCAGCAGAAATATGGCATTTCAGCTACAAAAGTTCCTTTGCTACCTGAAACCAAAAAAAGTCCCATCAGACTTTCTTTGTAGGCATATACAGATTAACATTGAAAAGCACCTGTATGGTGTTCTCTAATACTGAATTTACTGTTGTTCTTTCCTAACAGGATAATATAATGGAAATAAGATTGTGCCCTAAAAAACACTGAACCAAAACATATCAAAACAAAAAATGAATTGACCTTAAGGCTAATTCAGGGGTATGACTGTGCCTTTCAGAAATGTGATCATTTGGTTCCTATGGTAACTGAGAATACTGGAGGTGTTTTTCTACTGACAAAATCAGAAATACTATTGTAACAAAAACAACGTAGTGTCGGGGAGGGAGGATGTGTTCTTTGAACCTAATGTCTGAGCAGTGGCACACAAAGTTTGCCTCCCAACAGCCTCAGGCATGCAATTAGTACATGACATAGCAGGGAATCTTTTATCCAGAAGTTTAATGCCTTTAACAAAAAGGACAGTTAAACAACTAGATAAATGATCTGTGCAGTAGTGTGTAGCTCATTGTGTATGTGGATATTATAGCCAAATAGTGTGTTTCCTGCAGAATCTTCATCTAGCTTAGAAGAGCAGGACAAAAACTTTGTGTAGCTCAGATTAATTCAAAAAAACCCCACACCTTAAACTCTCAGAAGAAAGTTACTCCTGATAAGTATGTTCTTCAAAATTCGCTGCTTCTCTTGCCAAAAGCTTTATCTCCCCTCCCCCTGGCCCCTGCATAATAGCAAGTTTTGTATTAACGAGTGTTATTCTTCACTTCAAACTTGATCGAACATACTTCTCTATAGTTTCCTGACCTAACTGCTCCCGTTTTGACTCGCTGCTTCCAAAACTCATCACTGCACTTCTGAACGTTTATTCTACTCCTGTGTATTATCCAACCTTTTAATCAAACAGTATGAATATTAATGTAAAAGTAAATTAACTTGCTACAGAGGGGAAAACTTTAGGCCTTTACTACCCTTATTTACTAAACAATCAGAGTAAAACAAGTATGAAATATTATTTTCATTATTTTTAAGTAGTAAACCTTTCCTGAACATACTGAGCTTTATAGTAACAGAAAAGAGTAAAAAATATTGCAATTCTCTTTTTTTTTAACCTATTGTAAAGAACAGAAATATAATGTTGATAATGATGACATGAACTTTAGCAGTCTGAACACTGGTCTAGGACTTGATCTCAGTCTGAGTCATATGACAGACTTCTAACAAAATATAAAAAATGAAGATACAGTCAGCTCCTTTAAAACACTAGCTTTAGTAAAGGAAGCAGAAGCTTTTAGATTTACTTAACCTATATTATACATTTAAATGTATGTGTTACCTTTTCCATTTATGTCTTTTAGCAATATAATTTAATTTAGATAGGTAGAAATGGAGCTGCAGGTTAGGTCACAGGATCAGTGATAGTAAGATACAGTAATTAAATTTTATACTGTTATCTAATCAACTGTAGTGTGGCTTAGAGTAGAGCATAGCATATAATGAATGTATACCAAGCAGATTCCTAGGGAGGCTTAATATGCTATACTGCATTCATTTCTGTGACTGTAGCTCTCATAACTCTATATGAAATGATCTTGAATATTATTAGCAGTGTAGCTGCAACAGCATGGGTTTCGTGTTGTCTTCCCAGTTCCATTTGGAAAAATAAGTAGTTATTGGAGCAGTCTAGCCTTTTCCGAACTCCATGTGACCAGGATAACAATGCTAGCAGTACACATGCTGTCATCTTTTTTTTTACACTACTTTTTTCTTACACTAAATTCAGTTGTAATTATTTACAGGGAGATGTTGAACTACTGATGAACATTCTTACTTAATGCTTAACTGGAGCACTAACTTTGTATTGTAAGAAGAAAATGCTTTGGGAGTCTAAATAGTAATAATTGATATCTAATTGTTAATCCTTTTAAACATTGACCAAGGTACTTCATTTGCATGCATAGTAGTAAATAAGTTTTCTTCTCATCTTAAAAATTTCTTCCTTTCTCCTCTTCCTCCTCAATCAATTTCTTAAACTTGCTGCTCTAGGTTAAGGCTACAGAGCTAATGTGTTAATAAAATTCTATTTTAAATAAGGATGTTCTGTTTCTGATGCCCTCTGGCTTTTGAACTAGGCAAGGATTGGCCATCCTTCTCTAGTAACTTCCTCTCAAGACTGGCGGTAATGATTTACAACCAGCCCGCCTTGTCTCAGATAGGCACTTACTGATATTTTGAGGAGCACTGAAATGTGCGGCATGTCACAAACTGTGAGATATGTAAACTCCTTTTTTTTTTCTGGGGAAGGCAAGTTTTATAAAAAATGTTTCTTTTCAACTTACCTTTCATGAATGGAAAAGAAATTCTGTTTTCCCAGCAGAAATCTTCATTGTAACTTATCAGATATGGCTAGCCTATCTGTGTAAAGAGATCTGAATGGAAAAAAAAATACTGTAAATACTGCAAAATTGTTAAAAGCACCAATATATTGTTGTTAAGGCTTTATACTAAGTCATTTGTGTACCTTTCATTGCATTCTTTTTGCATCTGGTGAGATGCATAAGAGATATTTATTTTTGTTACAAGAAGCTGGAAAACAAGGAAGAAACAGATTTTTTTAATGAAATACACAAGTTTATTATATAGGCACAGCGCTGATAAATAGCAAAATGTTGTTTAGAGGTGCTGAATTATATACCTTAACTTTTTATCTTCAAAATGTTAGCATAAAGTTTTGTTTCAGAGCAAACCTTAGTCTTTGAGTATTCTAGAAGTGTTTGAATTTTTTTTTCTACCGCAACCACCTGTTCCCCTTATGTAGCTATTATTAAATTTAGGATTATTTTCCAAGTCTTGCTGTGATATTTTTTTTATGGTTACTGACTCCAGGTTTTCTGTAAGTTTATAGGCCACTTTAAAACAGACTTTGAGGTGTATGGTTACCTCAGTTTATTATATTGACACCACCCCAAACTGGCCAAAAGGTGGGGTGTTGACTTAAGCTGTTGACTTAATTCAAGGAAAAACTTCCCTGTAACTGTGATTGAGTTGAAAATCACTGTAGACAGGTCGTGACTTAAATGGATTACTGATACTCACAGCAACAAGAGAAGGGCTGTGAAATGATTGGTCACTGCCATATTACTTGACTGTTTCTTAAATTAGCATTTTATTGCATTAATTGCATGCACATAAATATATATGAATTGAGACCAGATGAAAATAGTCAGTAACTGAAGACTGTCCCTATATAACTAATTAAATGAGAATGTCTGCAACATTAGTCCTCTGTCAGTTTACATACTGCAGGTTATTTTCATGCCTAAACTGCCAGTAATGTTTCAAAATCACTGTACCAGTATTGCCAGAATGGATGATGTTTGAGTTGTTGAAATGTTTTAAATTTAGGAAATAGTTGTTAATATTTGTAACTATTTTTTTTTTCCTCCTAACGCTGCTGATTTTGAAAAGCAATCATCTGCTGAGGAAACTAGATTAAAATGTTTTGTGGTTGCTTACGTTTATGCATAGAACTTATTTTTCAGTGCATTTGCTGGTCATTTGTTTTTGATACGGCTAACATGCTATCCTGAGTTCTTGGTTTTGCAGGCATCTTTTACATTGGGCACAAACGAGGGTAGAGTAAATGCTCCAAAAAGGAGACTATACTATGATAAAGAATGTATTCTAATCTTATAAAAATGTTAGGCAGGTAAAAGCCAAGAGGTAGCAGCTTATTATATTGCTTGCTGCAATGTGGTTTTACTTTCATAAAGCTTACTGTAATTTCATCTAAAGTTTAAGTAATGTGCTTTAAGTTTCCAAAATTTGATGATGTCTCATAATTTCTAGGCTACTAAAAATAGCATATGCATGTAACCATTTACATTTGTTTTGCTATTTTTACTATCTTTTCACTAATTCTAATCTCTTTTTTAACAAAAAAAATTGCTGATTTCTTCTTCTCCAGTATCGTTTTAGCAGCATGATGAGCAAGAAAGAAAAAGCAAAACAAGAAATAAGTTGAATTTGTGAGGGAGTTGTTTCATCAAGTAATTTGAGCTTTTGTTCCTGTTTTTTATTCTCTGATAGAATGATGAAAACGTGTCACTCCAGGACATCCCACTCTCAATTCCGTCAAGTCCAGAACTGCAAGAACCTGAGTCAATTTCTAAGGTAAATGGCACTAATTTAGGAAGGGGAGGTAAGAAGAAGAACAGGAAGGGGAGGTAAGAAGAAGAACAGGAAGGGGAGGTAAGAAGAAGAACAGGAAGGGGAGGTAAGAAGAAGAACAG
>JAAGNO010026168.1:6514-37092 GCA_033439905.1 Ceryle rudis
ACTAATTTTTAACAATAATAATTTTTAAAATTACCGATTTTTGACCCACTTAGTACATGTTGAAATCAGTGTTCTATAGAAAAACAGGTAGTTTTCTGTTCTCAGTTGCAAATAGATATCTGGAGTTTCTGGTGTCCACAGGCTGTTTTGTGTGAGAAATAATGAGGGTTATTTTTTCCCTTCCTCGTTTCTTTTCCTGACTCCTTTTCTGCTCATGTTGGTAAAAACTGTGAAATCTGGGGAAGATAGGAGGGTCCATCAGGAAGAAATTCTCCTGCCAGCAGCTGGCCTTATTTCAAGGAGAGCTTGCATGTCAGAGGAATTAAGTAAGGATCAAAACATCTGGTGATGGATTTATGGCATCAGCATCTCCCCAACCCAGAGAGACAAGTAGCTGCAGCTCACCCACCCAACCGAGGTGATCCCAAGGACATCTTCGTGGGTGCTTTTTGGGAGACACCATGAAAAACATTTTTCCTGGTTGCTTTGAAACCATCATCTGGACAAATATCTTGCCTTTTCCTTCAAGAAGGAAAGGTTCATATCTCTTGTGATTTCTAGTGCTCATGTCTTTTCCTGGCAGTCATCAAGGTCCAGGCTTTTCAAAATGACATCTGAAAACTATTGTGTAGACATGAATTACCTGAAATTTTGGCACTAAATTGTTTGTTTGTTTTTAATCTGAGAAGACACATATGATAAATATCTATTTATGTTTAGTGAAAGGTCTATCTGCAAGGCTACCTTCTGGCACTGCTCCAGACAATCCTGAGATTGTTTCTCTGTTGCCCAAGAAAGGCATTTGGGAGTGAGAAGAAATGAGAACATGAGGGGAAGGAAGAGGTTTTAGGCGGTTGCTCAGAATAGACACCAGCATTACCAGGTAGGACACCCACATGCCTCAGCTCTTTTCCTGACTACTTGGCAGAAATAGAATGACCAAGGAGATGACCTGTTTTTCAGGTATTGCCAATGGGGTAAAATCTTTTGCTCAGGTGCAAAACTTATGTGTCCAGATTCCCACGCCTCCATTCAGCTCACAGAAGACCTTTAACTTTATGCTAAGAAGGAGAGAGAAAAAAAGGCTTGTCTTTTCTTTTGTTTTTTTCCCCTTGATGGTGAAGATTGCTTGACTTTGGGTAATATGTTCAATCCACGTATAAAAACAAGAAGAAAGGAAAGATAAGTCATCAGTCCAAGCTTTGATATAGACCTCCCAAGAGCCTTGAACAAAGGATAAGACATCAGTCCAAGTTTTGATATAGACGTCCCAAAGGCCTTGGCCATACATTTCCTATCTGACTTTAAACAAGTAATTTAATCTCTACATGCTAATTCCTCACGATAGAATATTGCTCTAAAATAATTTTCTGCTCCTCCTCTCCCTTGTTGTGTCTAATTTAGTTGGGGTGGGTGAAAAATATTCTTCCCAGGCAAGCCAAAATATTTCACTAATTCCAGCTTCACTGCCAAATTATTTTCTCAAGAAGCTCTGAACCAACAATCTGAAGGTTTTGTAGAGTATTTTCAACACACATCTGTCATGGTTGATTTAATTTCAGTAGATGTCCTCTCAATCAGAAGAACTGGCTTCCATCTCCTCAAGTCACTTCTAACCCTGTGCAAACCAAGTGGATATTTTTGGAACTGTTTGAAATATTTCCATGACATGACATATGGGTGAAAGTTTTCATTATTTCACAGATTTTGTATAATTTAGAAATTTTCATCTATTTTATTTTACAAATCATCATACAGATAAAAGCATGAATTTAAAGAGAGAAAGGTAAGAATAAAAAAGATTCTGGGGTTTAATCTGGATTTTGTTGTCCCAAATTTTTATCTTGCTAGAATCAAATGTATTTGTATCCCCCCAAATCTTTTCTTCTGCAGTTTTATGAAATTTAACAAAATAAATTTGTGTCACTTGTCACCTGACTCTGCTAAAGTGAGTCCAGTTCTATATACAGTGCAATGTAAGGAATGTAATGTAATGCAATGTAAGGATTCCAGCAGCCTTTCTTGCTGAAGAGAGGACATCAATACTAGTTCAACCATTTATTTTGCTAGGAGTACTGCAGGATTTAGGGAGGACAAAGCAGAAACATTTTAGAAGACAAACTGTTGTTTTTCTAATTAGAAAAAAAACCATAATTCCTCAATTCCATTAATTTCTATATATAAGAAACCCCAGCATCTGGGTTTTTTAACAGATACTTACTGAGGTAAATCACCACTCTGAAAACATTTTCTATTATCAGTAAGTTTTACTACGTTTTGATAGATAGTAAATTTAAATTTCAAGTATTTATTGGAGATTTAATTCAAATTTTGATGCCATTCAAAGCAAAAAGAAATATGTCTTTCTTTAGGCTGGTTTGCTTTAAAATAATTTTAAAAATCCAAGAGTTTTTAACCTATTAGTAATATTCTTCTTCCTACTGATCTTAGATGATTATTTATTATTTATTTTCCACACAGACCACCTCTGAAATAAGGACTTAAGTTTTGGTTTTAGCAGTGAGACAAAATGAGAACAGCATCTTATGGAAAATATCTTCACAGCTCAACCAGAACTCATATGTCAGAATTTTAGAAGTGAAGAGCTGCCCCAAAATTGTTTGCAATAATATTTGTACTTCTTGTCCAGGCAGGTGGTAAGCAATATATCTTTTGGGATATGCTTGCCTTCAGCTATCATCACACAGTGCATTAGTTGCCTTAAATCATGTATTATTTGGCAGAAGCTATTGATATGTGTCAGCAAGCAATTCATTCTGCTTCAGTGTTGCGTGAGTACGAAAGATGCTTTCCTTGAGCTAAAAATCTGCTTTCTGAAGGGTGGAGGTTACCACCCCCTCAGACCTGACAGCAACATGTCTGGAAAATTTAGTAAGCAAATGGTTATTCCTAATTGATTCTTTTAAAAGCATTTCACTTGCACAGGAGACTGTCCAGGCCAGTTAAACTTTTGCTTAGTTGACAATTTAAACCAGTGGGAAATGCTCAGTGCGAAGGAGATGTTACAATAATCAGTGCAGAACATGAAGCCATTGTCAAGGATAGGCTGTCACTGAAATATCATAGAGTCATAGAATCATAGAATGGTTTGGGTTGGAAGGGACTTTTCAAGGTCATCCAGTCTGCTCCTGTAGGGAGCAGGGACATCTGCAACTAGAGCAGGTTGCTCAGAGCCCTGACCAACCTCACCTGGAATGGTTCCAAGGATGGGGAGGGAATATGTGATCTTGTCAGACCTGCTTGCAAAAAAAAAACCCCAAAAGTTATGTGAAATATTAATGGATCAGTCAGTCTCATGAAAAACCTTCTCGCCTCGAAGTTGTTTAGAGTTCGATTTGGTTTATATGGGAATACAAAAAGCTGCATCAATCTCAGGAAAGATGTGCTTATGAATCTAAGGATGTTTCAGAAACCTGCATCACAAGGTGAGCCCAGGAACTGAATGCTGACCTAGTGAAAATTCAAACTTACCCTATTATTATAATTTCCTTTACTGTATTAATCACAGCATGAATGTCCTGGCTGTGATGCAAACATCAATCTGCCGAGGACAGGCAAGAGGCCATTTATGCCATTAGATACCTAAAGTTCCAGAGGAGAAGGCAGGAGACAAAGAATCAATAGCCAACTGCTTCAGACTAAGTAATGTTTTAAAAAGTCCCCTTGGATTTACGGGCAGAGAGGACAAGGAACAATTCACTGTTCTTTATTGAAAGTCAACTTTCATTTCTTTGTCACCACTCCTTAAAGTTGACATGAAAAGTCTTATTTTTTCACTCAGACCATCTTTTTCTATCACTCTGGACTTGTCCTTCAGCTCAAGTGTGGGTAGCCTGTATTTCAGCTGCTGACATTCCTCTAACCACTTCTTGGCCACCTGAAGACACTGGTGGACACGCTCTCTGTATTACAAGAAGGAAAATCAGATTAAGTCAACCTGGGATGTTCTACCCAAGAACTAAAGTTTCAGAGGGGAGAGGGAATACTTAGAATCTGGGCTGCTCTCCGTTAAGGCTCTGCACCCTCTAGTAGTCAACAGGTTTGCCTTTCAAGCCATTCACTGAAGTTATAAAGGCAGGAAGAATTGTTGGGTTTTTTGCCTTTCTCTTCAATCACAGCTGAGTTTTGAGCCTGTGCTCAGTTGCTGAGAGCGAGGACTCCAAGCACAGGTTCAGGTTACCTTAATCTGACCCTTTACTATGGAGAAAACTCTCCCCTTCTAGCTGAGCACAAGTTCCCAGCTGACCATCCCTCTCCCGCCCGTACATCTGCACGGAGGGAAATGACAAAATGTTCCAATTTTTCTAAAATGTCAACTTAAAAAAACACACGCGTGCAAGTCCAAATAGAAAACAGATGCACTGTGGCAGCCTGGGAGATATAAATTTAAGGCTTGGAGCTGTCTTCACGTCCCTCACTACCACTTTTATGGTCCTGCTTTCACTGGAGCACACCTGAGGCTTGCTGGCGAGACACTTCTTTTAAGTGTGGGTAACTCCCCAGTTGAAAATAAGCCATGAAATGCCTACGATGTCTGAGGAAAAAAAAAAAGGTAAACACAAAAAGAGACACACCCTGGAGCTGAATCAGATCCTGCCAACTTTATTCCATTTCAGCTCATGTTCACCCATGGAAGGTCTGACCTGTTATCTTTAGAAGCAACAGCACATAGAAAACATATCTCCTGTAGTTTCTGGTTGCAATGTTCTTCAATCTTCCCACTCTGCTACAGGAAGAACAGTTTAGGCATGGACAACCTCAAAGCGTCCTACTAACAGAGACTCACCCATTACCCTTGCTGTTTATTAAAGTCTGTTCTTATCCATCCTCACTTTATTTTCTTTCCATTTCTTTCCTTCCCCATTACACATTTCCTCACAGATCAAAGGTAAAACTCACTGGTGGAAAGGAACTTGAGTTCAGGGCAACACATCCAGTGTAGTAATTCATAAGAATTGACCGTTTGTTAACATTTTTCAATAATTATTGCCTTGAATCAAAATTGAAGGCCTTGATATAAGACCTGCTTGTCTCCATAATTTCTTGAGTCATGGAATTGTTTTTTTTAAATTCAACGGATGGATTTAAAAACAAGAAAGCAGCATTAACCACTAACAAAAAAAAAAAAAAAAAGAAAAACAACCAGAAAAAGGAAAATGGGGAGAGACATTAAACATCAATAGGATTTGAGATACCTAAGCAGAAATAAGATTCCAAAATACTCCCTGGAGACAGATCCCATGTGCCCAGAAGCCCTACATGTCCAAGCACCCGTTTCTCTAAGTCACCAGCCTTCTTGAACACACATCACGCATTAAAACAGCAAAGCTCCAAGACTTGGTCACCAATAATCCTCTCAGTAATCCCACCAAGAGCCAGAAAGCCTGCATGTGATAATGCTAGAGCCTCTGGCAGGCTGCTCTGCAGTTTTGAATCTGCGTGTGGCCTCCACCAAAAGCAACATGAGAATAAACCTTCGCTCATCTTCCACCGCTGCCTTTGGAAAGTCATCGTCAAAGAGGAAGGTTGAGATGAAGAGCGTATCAGGATTCAGAAAGGGACAGGAAAGTTTGTCTTGGCAGGGAAGTTATCCTGAGTTCTGATAAACAGCGCTCATAAATACTACAAGGATTTCAAAAATAAATCAATGCAGACCATAAATACATTGTATCCTTCAGTCTTTCCAGACACTCCATTCGTGATGCATGAAGGAAAAGGGCAGGTTAAAATGCTGCTTTTGCTCTCCTTTCCTCGCCAAGTTTCCTAACACATCCTTTACCATAATGCCTTGGATATTAAGTGCAAACTGAAAGTTGATGGATTTTTATTACTTCAATCCTCCTTCCCTTTAGTTTTGTTTTTCCTCTTTCCCTGTTATTCCTTCTCTCCACAATCCCATCCCGATTCCCCTTTCGCTGGCCTCTTGTTTCTCTGAAAAAAACACTTATTGGGAATTCTAGAGATATTTTTTTCATTGCTTCCTAGTAACTGAAGCTCTCATTAAATGTTCAGGGCCATTCCCCTCTCAGGTATATGGAGCATTGCCATGCATTTCGGGAAACCAGCTACTGGGCTCACGTGCACTTTGTGATAACCCACTGGAAAGGCCAGAGCAGTGAAAGCTGGAGATCTCTACAGCTTGTGCTACGTGTCAGCTGCCCAGATAACACATGAAAAACAAATAACAGGTCACTGACAGGGCTCTGGCTCCATCCAAGCTGGGGGAACAGTACCTCATTAATTGTCTTAATTCAAATATTTAATTACTTGTAATATGCAGAGAGTGTTTTCCTCCATTTTTTTTTTTCTTTATTCAACGTTTCCAATCCACTTAGGATATCCACCAGCTGCTGGAGCAGCAAGGCTGAGACACTGCTAATGCCTCACCTTGTGCCTCTCCATTCCTCATCTCCATCCCATCTCATGCGTGAGTGTCACTTTTATGTTGCAAAATGTGTGTTCCCTGATCAAAATCTGCAGTTACAGACGATGCAATATTTCCCAAATAAATATTTCCTCAGCATCCTCTTTTAAATAAAGAAAACTATCCCGTGGGAGGCATCAGTATTTATACAACATCTTTACATCTGAAACAACTGACTGGAGGTGTCAAATCCAGTGTTTTGCTCTGAAACGTCATCAAATTTCAGTTTGTTTATAGCAAGTAACAAAGAGGAAAACATTACCCTTAAAATGAAAAATTCAGAGTGAAAGGAATATTTTGTGGGTAAAGGATAGGAATTACCACTGAGTTTGGACTTGATGATCTTTTCCAACCTTAATGATTCAATGATTCTAGGAAGTGCCAGAAGGACCACATCTGTGACCTTGTACTATTTAGTATCTTACTAAATAATCTGGAGAAGGAGGTAAGAAATAAGGCAGTGGACTTTTCCAGTGATAAAAGTGACTTTTCCAGTGATAAAAATTCTGTTGGATACATTTATGGAAGCAAAACTCATCACAAACCTTTGGATGCAAAGATGTGGCTACAAACAGTAGCTCCTTCAGCCACAAGCTCACAGAAGCTCTCAGTGCATGTGAGTCTTCATCCATGTGTGTAAGGAAGGGGTGTCCTGGAGCAATTATCAATCCATGTGTGTCCTGTTCTTTATACTCTTCCCTAAACCATTTGCTGCATGTCACTGATAGGAACAGGATGACAGACAACAAGAATTCAGTAAGACTCAGAATGACCAATCTTATTTTTCACGATATAAACTGGATGTTTTTTACTAGATGTTTAGCATACACTTCATCTCAGTTTTATCTTTCTATCTTGATTTATCATGAGTCTTCATGTTCATTAGCACGTTTTCCCATGCTAGATGTAATTAAGCTTCCTACTCATGCACATTTACATAAAAGTAATAGACATGACAAAAACCGTCATGATGACCTTTCCTTGGTCTTTATACCCACAGAAGACCCAGTTCCTCTCTTCATCGTCCTTCTGGGCAGCATGACCTGTTCAGGTCTAACTGGACACCGTTCATCTAGAGTTTGTACAGGACATGGTGCCTGGGTATCTCCCACAACATATATCACAGCTCCCACATTCAGCAACCCTCTCCCAGTGAGAAACAGCTGAGTCTTGGCAGGAGATTATCTCAGGTTCTGACTGGGACCCATTCAATGGGACACACCAGCACCTTTTTATAAAGAGAAAGAAATGCCATATTGCTCTTGCCTGTTGATACATCTCAAGCTGTTTATGCACTATTTGTCTTCAGCATGGAAAAATAAGGATTGATTTTACAGAGGGCTTTTGTGGCCTTATAAAATGAAGTAAGAATGTTACAGAACTCATTGCATCTGGGCTGCTGGATATATTATGGTTGCCATCTGTTCTTTTAACACTGTTGATTGTTTTTGTGGGCCTGGCAGATTTCTATACAAAAGAATTTAGTTGAAACAGAAGAGGTTCATGTTCTTATGACCATCTCAGTTAAAAAACAGATAAACTAGGCACATTTTTGATTGCTTCATCTCTGATGCCCAGCATACTCCCAGGCTTCTACTAAAGTGTTGCAGCTCAGGCCAGAGAGAGAAAAAAGGAAATAAAAAAAAGAAAAAAAAAGAAAAAAAAAAAAAAGAAAAGAAAAGCTGGGTAGCAATATGTAGATTAGCTCTCAGGATGAACATTGCATTCCACTTGTCTTTATTAATTGTGTAGCATGTGCTTTAGGTATTTTTATTAACAAACATTTCTGTCAGTAACAGAGAGAACTTTACTAGGACTGCAAGAAGACAGATGTCTTAAGGCAGGAGAGCTTCTATGGGGTAGATTATCGTCTATTTTGCTTGGAAATAGCACCAGACTGCTCCTCACACCACCTCTAAGAACAACTAAATGAGAACAATGAAACATAATGTCAAAGTGGAGCTCCTCAGAGCTGGTGGTTGAGTATAGTCATAGAGGGCTCATTTGTTCCTGCTATTGTCCTGAATCCCTCATCCCTGAAAACTAGAGAACTTAAAAAAAAAAAAAAATTAATTTCTGGAAACCTTCCCTTCCTGCTGTGAGTAGATATATTCACTTTTTGGTTGTCTCTCTTGACTCACAGATAATCGTTTCCATCTTGTGCTTTCCTTCCTGCCCCAGCCTGCTTCCTTAGACAATTTTTCTTGGTTTCTGGGTCTGTTGTATTTTCTGGGTCTGTCTGGCCATTGCACTCTTGCTTCGCAGAAGATGATTTCCTTTTTACCTCTTTCAGGATACAGTCTCTTCTTCTCTAGCTCATCCAAAGCAGAAGCAGAGGAAAAGGGATGGTGGAAGGAGAAAGTTGCTTTCCCTGCATATTTTCACTATTTCTTTCTAGAAAAAATTAGTCTCATCCTTAATTTTTCTGCAGTGGGATGGGTCTCTATACTCATAGTATAAATCCTCTGATATTATTACAGCCAGAGCTCAGCTAGCAGAACTAGGACTGACCTATGTCTGATACTAAAAACTTCATCTAAAGGGCTTTAAGAACTTCAGGAACATGAACAACTAGGAATACTCTCAGAACCAGCATATGAACAGCTTTAGGCTCCCCTAATTCAGATGCAAATTCTTATTAGGAACATTAGTGGATGCAAATTCTTCTTGGGAGCATTAGTAGAATACAATGAAACAAACTTTTCTTTGCTCTTAACCACCTAAGCAGAAGTTTTTTCTCCTGAAGAATGAACAAACCAGACATTTTATACTATTACACCTTATTTTTTTCCTGAGCTATTGATGGAAGTCACTTATCTTCCAAACGTTGCACAGGGGAGAATTTGGGCTCTATTGTTGCATTTGTCCTGGGATTCGTGTTTATGACCTGCATATTTATCTTACATGATTAATTTCCTTATCCTTCTGGACTATTTCTACTCCAGTACTTGAACAGACTCTCTCCTATAAGTTCTTTCATTTCTTTGTTTTCTTCTTTTGCTCAGCTCTCTGATCTGTTGATCATGCAGTGGAGAGGCCCTTTAAGTCAACAATATTCCTGCCTACATTCTTGTATTTTACAAGAGTTATGAAGAAAGAAGTGAGGACTACAGAAAATAGTTTTATTCGCTTAGAGCCTAATCTACTCAGTCTATGAAAGAAGATTGACAGCTGACCAGATTATAACGCCTCTGCACCTTTACAGGCACACAGTATTGGCTGACAAGGCATTCTACAGTCTAGATGGAAAGAGGATAAAATTAAAACCATTTGCAGAAGCTAAGCCAGACAAGTTGAAACAGGAAACAAACTACACATTTTCAAGGGAAGCTTGCCAACCGAGAAAACCCCTGAAAGAGGGGGTAAATTTTCCAGCATTTGTCATGTGACTCAGATTTCAGACTAAGGCACACTGAGATGTCTGTCCGTATGTGAGCTATACCTGTATCTGGGTCTAAATTGCCACTGTAGTGAATGCAGATTTTTGGCAGGATTCAGTTGCTTATATCATAGATATTTAATGTCATTTTAGGTGCTATGAGGTGTTCTACCTGTTGTCCGGCTGCCTACTGAAGAAAGATGTTCATAGCCTGAATCTCCTGTGTCAGAGCTGCCAGCTCTTATGGATGTCTGTGGTACTCAGGGGTCTCTCATACAGCATCAGACCATTAGACAGTAATTGGAGTCTAAAAGTCACATTTCTGGCCAAATCATTCTCCTTCAGGTGAGAAGAGATGTTTTCTAAACTCCACTGATTATATCAGTTAGGGACTTGATTCAGTTGCACCTCATCCCATCTGAGATGCTCTAAGACAACTCTCCTGGCTACCAGCTGCATCTTCTCAGGGCATGGGTCTCCTCTGAATCACACTTTAGAGGCAGAGCTGTGCAAATGCCTTGGCTATGCTAAGTTACCTCAAAAGGGATAAAGCATCTGTGTTTAGGCAATAAATTACATCTGTAGCCAACACAGGCGATTGAGCCTAGAGCTGTTCACCTAACCTACATGTGACCCACTCCTTTCTGGAGCAGCATCTGGAAACCAGGCAAGATACCCCACCGTGGCTCAAATAAAACTAGACACCTCTATTTATTTTCCTACAGGAAGTTGTTGGATGGGAAGAGTGGCTTTTAACTAAGGCAACTCTGAGAAAGCTCACCTGATTGAAATACATGCAGACTTCTTATTAAGGTTTTGCAGAAAAGGGCAAAAGAAAAGAAATATTCAAAGTATCAAAAAAATTCCAAGTGAGGGAATAAATTCCTGGGATGTGAGGAAGCTGTAAGAGTTTACACCTGTAGGTGGTCTTAATGTCAAGTCCCGAAGGTGGCATTAGATCACTCTGTCTCTCTCAGGTCATCAGGTTTCACCTGGTCACCCTTTAACAAGCCAAAGAGTTTTCTTGGGCTAAAGAATTGCAGTCCTCAGCAAACAAAGACACATTTCAAGGCAGGGACAGGAAAGTTCAGACTGCAACAAGGTACTGGCATGTGAATTATGCACAGTTATGCCAGCAGGTAAAATATGGCTTATATACCAGAGGAAGCTGAAATCACCCTGACAAAGGGAAAATAATTTCCAGACAGAGGTAAATGGTGTGATTGTGAGCACCAGTGCATGCAAAACCAAAGCTGTGTCTCCCAGCCTTTGTGAAGTTTGATGCTTCATTGAAAGGAAGATGAAGAAACCCAAACATCTTCACAATGCTTGCACACCTTTGGTTTCAGAAGGCTGTGATGTGTTATAGCCACACACTGCAGAACATTCTCTAGAGGAAAAAAGACATTGACAATTAATAATGAAAAAAGGTCAAAATTCAACATCTGTTGATGAGATAGATGTGGTGCTGAGGGACATGGTTTAGTGGTGGACTCGTCAGTGCTGGGTTAACAATTGGACTCAGTGATCTGAAAGGTCTACTGGAACCAAAATGATTCCATGATTTGCCAGTGACCACCTATCAAAATGGCATGAATTATGTGAGTGGGTTTGATTGACCACTGCTGTCAGTCCAAGTCTTCTGTTTCCAGTTGCTCAGCAAGAAAACGAACCCAAACCAATCATAGTGATGTGAAAAAATAAATCACCAGCTTTGAAACCTGACCTTATCTACCTTCTTTTGCTACCTACTACATCTTTTCCTTCTTTCCTAATAATGGGAAACTATAGAAATCAATTTTAATCTCGTGAACGTAATGTCACTGTGGACTTTTTTGAAGTTAACAGCAAAACAAATTGTTCTAGAGGACAATTCATGTAAAGATCTGCACCAATGCTGAGTGCATTTGTCCCACTATGTCACCATCAGGAGAAGCAAATCTCTCCAGCTGTAAAAGGAGCCTACAGACAGTAGTGCCAAACAATAGTGGAGCAGAACTCTCTGTGTCTTTTCTAAGCAGATGGGAGAAATCTACATCCTGACTTGAAAGTAATGTTGCTGAGGTTTCCATGATGCTGTGCTTAAGTTAATAACCCCTGGTGAGAAGGACTTGGCTTTATGTCAGTCCTGTGCTACTTATTTCAGAGCTGGCCCCTTTTCCAGTGAGAACTTCAGGTAGAAAAAGCACATGACTTCCCGCAAAAGACTATGGCATAATGCCCAAAACTCATGTTCTCTCCAAAGGCTGAGGAGAAGAGAGGTGGACTTCATCTCACCTAACTTTAACCACCTCAGAGTTAGGCATCTACTCTGAGCAAATCATCAAGTCTCCTTCTACAATCACTGGACAGTGAGGGACACTTCCAGGGTGTGAGTCATCCTGTCCTGGCAGAGGTGTTCAATATAACTGGAATGAGATGCCTCTCTCTCACTTCATTGACTACTAAGGAAACCTAGATGACTGCTTTGGACCACAGGCACACATTTCTGGTGGTTAAAGTTACACAGGATAAATCCAGCTCTTGCTCCAAAGCTTTCAATGTATTTGTCTTTCTTTTCATCACATTAGAGAACCAATTAGGATCTTCTCCATAAAATTTGGCTTATAAAATGTAAAACTGCTCTTTAAGTGTGTCTCCTGAGAAGAAACAGACAAGAAATTAAATAGAGAATCTATGTAACTGTGAAAGTGTTTGAAAAACATATCAAGTAAGCTGAAAAGGGTTTTTTTTGTTTGTTTGTTTTGCTTTATTTGTTTGTTGTTTTGTTGGTTTTAGTTGTGGTTTGGGTGGGGTTTTTTTTAATTATTATGAACATCATCATGTTATAATTTGTTAAATCACAGTTTGGTGCTTGGGATTAGCTACCATATTGCAGAGGTGCTAAACTTCAAGCATCCCTTCATGCAGAGAGTCTGTTTCCATTTTGTCTGTCAGATGGTTTGACTGTTGAGGTCTTACCACCCTTCTCCACATGGAACTGAAAGAATCAAATGTCTAGATGATGGCTGCAAATTTCCCCTTCAATGGGTTTTGTTCTTTTAATAGAAACAAACAAACAAAAAAACCCAACAACAAACCATCTTACTTCCAAAGAGAAAAGAGATCTTCATGATTTCTGATAATACCGCATAATATTTGCTCAAACGAGCAAATGCTTTGGTGTGAGGGTGGCAGAGCCTGGCCCAGGCTTCCCAGGGAGCTTGTGAAGTCTCCTTCTCTGGAGTGATTCCAAACCTACCTGGACAATGTGATGTTGAGTCACCTGCTCTGGGTGACCCTGCTGGATGGAGCAGAGGGGTTGGATGAGATGATCTCCAGAGGTCCCTTCCAATCTCTGCCATTCCAGGATTCTGTGATTTCTTCAGAGAGTGTCAGCCATGGTGAAGCAAGTGTCCCAGAGATGAGGCTGTACCTTGAGGACTAAATGAAAACTTTCTGATGTATTTAATGAATATGTTGTGAAGAGCCTAGATTGGTCATAAAATCGTACAGTTTAAAGAAGGCAAAAACTTTCTATACATTACCCACAACTCCCTGCAAAATAAATTTGCATAACAATCCACCTAAACGCAATTTCTACTTCCACCCGCTAGATGGAAGCAAACATTAATGTATGTGATGGTGCCAGCTGCGCAGAATCTATGGGCTGTCTGAATGCCAACGTGTGTGGTCTTGTGGGTTTGACTTACCTTTTTAGTACTGTTTAGTGAGGGAAATGCATAACTTTGAGCAAATCAGTTCTCGGACATCATAAAAGGTGTAGATTGGCTAAGGACCAAGGGATCACTTCAGTACAAAAAGGGAAGGAATGGAAACTTGCAGTGTCTTTGCCTATAGACTAAATCAGAGGTAAATATTTGTTCACAGGGTGTTTTGTTTTTAAGCCTTGTTGAATCATTTAATGTTTTTTGAATCTGCGGTGAAAATATTTGGAATTTGGATCTCTAGATGTTCACTCGCTAATACCCCAACTTCACTTTCTGACCAGTAGGCCAAGAATAAAATCATGTGACATGGAGATCTGCGCCATCAAAGAGAAACAATTTCTAGGTTTTTACTGGGAACATACATGTCAGCTTTCCAAGAACTGCTCATTAAATGAAATACATTTTCTGTTGCAGGAGGGGGAAATACAAATCTTGCTAGTCACTGTTTACTGGAAATGGTTGATAAATGAAAGTGTCAATATAGTGGCTCCTGAGTTACTATAGCTTGCAAGAAATTCAAGCAGAGCTCCCTTGTGGGGCTTGTATCATGTGGTAGATAATGAGGTGATGCCTGCATAAGGGTTTCTTCATAATCCAAATGACCAATGTGGGGAGGGAGTTGATGGGCAGAAGCAGCTGAAACCCTAACTGAGATGTTTTCCTAGAATCCAGATTCTCAGCCAAACCAATGCCATCTTTTAGTGCAGGAGATCCCTAGAGAATCTTTAGTGTTTGTCACTGTGAATAACTTTTTTAGGCCTCCCTCAGCTCTTAGGAGTACATAACATGTTATGACTCCCTTGGCCTCAGACTTCCCAGGGGCCCTAGAGAGTACTGGTAAATCCCTGCAGCGGGTGTATATTTCTCCTGATGGTTGTAAGGTAGTCCAGGATGACTAAGTTTAGATGTAGGCATTTAAGTAGGTAAAGTTAGGAGCTATATGTACCATAGCTGTTCACTGGCAGACCACTGATGAGTAGGATGCAAATTAAATTCTGCTATTTCACTTTGCATTTAATATATCAGTAATAAAGTAGGAGGTCCACAGGTACTATGGATTTCTGTGTGTTATCCAATGACCCATCAGCACCAGATTAAATATTTTAAACTACATCCAGAGAAGTGGGAATAAGAGATCCTATTTACTCCTAGATTGAAAGCCATGTAGACTAGGTGCTTAGGGACATGGTTTAGTGGTGGCATTGGCAGTGTTAGTTCAATGGTTGGAGTCAATGATCTTAAGGGTCTTTTCCAACCAAAACAGTTCTATGATTCCATGATTCTACTATGATTCTATGAGTCTATGACTCTATGATTCTGTGATTCTGTGGTTCTATGATTCTATGATTCTGTCATTCTATGATTCTGTCATTCTGTGATTACCATCTTAACTTTACAGTTTCCTGATATGTAAAACCTCAACATTGCTTCTCGTCACTGACGCTGATTCCCAGAGAAGTCATCATAAAAAAAACACCAGAAAAACAAAGAAAAAAATATCCACGTCTTCAGTGCAGGCGCCCCTTTCTCTAGCAAGAAAAGCAACGCAAAGGGCACCTAATGTAAACCTAAGGAAAAAACCAACAACTTCTTTTTAATTAAAACTGCACAAGCTCCAGAGCAGCTTTGCCCAGGGCATGTAAGTGACAGCAGAGAGTGGTCATTAGTCCTAACGAAAGAGCTGCCAGGAAGCCCTAAGTGAGAGAGCTTTAGCTTGTCACAGCAGAAGCACATTTATTACAGCTAACGAAACTCGGCCAGGGTCTGTAAAACAGTGGGATTGACTGAAGAAGCCCCGACTGCCTTCACCAGCAGCAGCCTTGTCACGTGCGTTGACAGAGGCCAGAGCAGTTCTGTGGGACTCTCAGGAGGTTACGGGGTCTCTGGGCTGCTCCTTTAATTAGCCCTCAGATAGCTCAGGAGAATTTCCTGCTGTAGTTCATGGTGGGACAGGGCAAAGGCCTC
Source organism: Ceryle rudis (assembly GCA_033439905.1). Taxonomy (NCBI): domain Eukaryota; kingdom Metazoa; phylum Chordata; class Aves; order Coraciiformes; family Cerylidae; genus Ceryle; species Ceryle rudis. The sequence goes on from JAAGNO010026168.1 coordinate 22,014, forward strand.
TGAAACAGCCCTGTGAAGAGGAGGCCATGTTTATGCAAAGAGCTGACCCCCATAATCGCTGTGTTGACTTCAGTATGTGGGTTGGGAGTCCGAAAGAAGCCCAGCCGTGCCCATAGCTATTTATAAGTGAGAGTGGTGGGGGTGAGAAAGAGGTGGGAGTGGATGAGGGAAGCAGTGCTGTGAGTGTGGAAATGGAGTACATGCTATGAGGGTGGTAGAGATTTTCTATTTCTCTTGGTGCTTGCTTCAAAATGCTCAGAAGTGGCTGAACGTGCCTTGCACAGGGTGATGAAGGTTCTGCATTTGTTCCGTCATCCCCTTCCAGCCTGCACCCTGCCCAGCTGTGCCATAGAGTATCTGCACATCCCTCAACACTGTTGCCCTCTTGCAACTCCTCTGAAAGTGGAACAACCTCTCAGTGGGTTTTGCATCCAACCACCACACTTCAGAAGATTCCCACAGCATCTTTGGTTTACGCTGGCAGCTGAAGAAAGCTCAGAATGACTACAAGATCAGTGAAAGGCTTTAATTTGTTTGCTTCTTCACTGAAGCCATGGGCTCAGGGGAGTCAAGAGTGGGCCTTTCACTTGATGAGCAATGCTAAGGTATTGTGCTGCACAGAGAAATGACATGGCACCTGAATTACTGCGGCCAGAGCTGGGTCAAACCAGACAGTCACAGCAAGTATCACAGAATCTCAGCATGGTAGGGGTTGGAAGGGCCCTCTGGAGATCATCTGGTACCATGCCCCTGCTCCAGCAGGGTCACCCAGAGCAGGGGGCCCAGCATCACAGTGTCCAGGTGGGTTTGGAATCTCTCCAGAGCAGGAGACTCCACAACCTCTCCGTGAAGCCTGGGACAGGCTCCAATACCCTCGCAAAAAGAAGTTCTTTTCTGACGTATTATTCCCGGCTTTCATGAGCAACTACGATCTGTGTGGTCCTGCTACAGCATAAAAGAATACCTTGAGGGGATAGTAACAATGCTGTTGATGTCAGAATGTCAAACTGTTCCGCACGCGGAATTCTCAGGCCACATCCCTGTGATCCAAAGATGAATAATCAGAGTTAATGCTTTAAAAGGACCACTGTGTTTTGGTAAAGCAAAATGTGGGCTGCGACACATAAAAATGCCACTTCATTAGTTCTTTCATTTGAAAATCTCAGATACCATTTTCATGTTTTTTGGGTTTATATCGACATACGATTGAATTTGGTATTCCCTAGACCCATTTTAAAGGCTTGCTTTACCTCTATAAACCCACATCTGTTTTGGGTGGAAGTTCTCTGGTCTTGGCACGGTCTTCGGTTACCAGCTTGCCACCTATATAGTCTGAACATATAAAGCTCTGAGGTTGTTGCTGCTGGAGGGAGGATTTTCTTTTTATTAGTATTTTCTGTTTGTTTTCATGGGGTATCTCGGCATTGTTGCTTCTTTTCTTTCTTCACCATCTCTCAGAAAAAGGTAGCTCTCCTCAATGATTTGACATGACCTTAATCCCTTTTTGTATTGGCTGTGCTGCTGTTGCCATGCTAACAAGACCAGAATTTCCTCTCTCAGGCCTTCCACCTTATAACAGCAACTATCATAATTTCCAGCTGATTTCAAGCTCCAGTTGAAAGCCAACTCCTGGTTTATGTTGCCAATAATGCACATTAAGGAAACAAAATAATTTGCTTGTGCAGAGAACCTCAGATGACTAAGACACTAACCCTTCAATATTTCATATGACCCAACAACTTCCAGTTGTCCATGCTTCAAGTGGTCAAGAAGCAGCATAGTGAACGTGTGAGTATTTATCTTCTGAATTCCTCTTGTCACTCCAGGAACCAAATCCCTGGAGCCAGTTCATGAGAACACCACAGCAACATACGTCGCTGGTCTTTCACACGCTTAAATACATGGATGGTTTTATAAACATGATACAGTATCTTAGCTTTTTGTGGAACTGTTTGTTCTTCACATGCTTAAATATTTCCTGTTTCATGGCCTTATGGCTGGTTGTTTGGTGGAATATCGTCAGTGATGAATTAGGAAATCTGCCATCATTTCTTTGTTCTGAAATTTACTTCCTGAATAATTCCCCTGGATCACCCCCATCCTGATTATAAAAAAAATTAGGCAGTTAATCCCCTAGGAAATAATTGATAACTAGGTGTCTATAAACTGCTGATAAACTGGAGCCTTATTCTCCTGTCGTAACAAATCAATAAAGTTTCAAGCTGGGTTCTTAAATTAATTTACTCCAGAATCAATTCAAAGTCACACCTCTGCTGCCAGTGGTGATCTGCATTGCCCCTGAATGACATAGCTCAGGACTTGGACCATTTCACAACTGCTGCTGACAAGCCACATAGTAATATTTCAGTTTTTCATCTGCTAAGTGGATGAAGTCCAAGGTAGACTTGGTTTAATCACCACTTTCTGTCCTTTTTATATATTACAATGTATAAAACACATGGGTTGGGTTTTTTTGTTTGTTTGTTTTAATGTTGCCCTCATCTACCTCAAATGTATCAGGTTGAAACTTGAGTGGGCGTCATTGTTTTACATCAAATCTTTCACGTGCTGATTCACCAAAGCAAATTCCTTCTGCCAGATGACACCATGCCCATCAGTGTCCTCAGGTTCCCATGTGTTGATTGAAGAAACTATCCCAGAGTGCACTAATTTACACAGATTTTTCTTATGGTGCTTCTTATTTCATTCCTTGACTGTGGGCTGGGGACTGAGACCTTATAGACATCTCGGCAGGAGAGGAGTTTTACAGTACCAGGTGTCTGAATTTCTAACAGTTCAAGCATGAAGAATGGTAGATGGAGTTACTGCCCTGGTTTGGACCATGCATCTAGAAGAAATACAAGGAGGGGACGAGAGCTCTAGGTAGAGGAGGATATATGGTAGATGGGAGGAGAAGATAGAGATCATAGCATTGAAGTCCTGCTTTAGGTGGGTGTATTAAGCATCGTGAGAAGACTGAGAGTGGATCTGATCAATGCTTATCAATATCTAAAGGGTGGGGGTTGACACGATGGGGCCAGACTCTTGTCAGAGGTGACCAGCAAGAGGACAAGGGACAACAGGTACAAACTGGAACCCAAGAAGTTTCATGTGAACACAAGATAAAATTTCTTTGCCCTGAGAGTATCAGAGCCCTGGAAAAGGGACCAGGCAGGTTGTGGAGTCTCCTTCTCTGGAGAGATTCCAAACCCACCTGTATGATGCAATCCTGGGCAGTCTGCTCTGCGTGACCTCTTGGAGCACAGGGGGGTGGATGAGATGATCTCCAGAGTACCCCTCCATCCCTTATTATTTTGTGATAAGGGCTCTGCTTAAGAAGGTGGGCTGGGAGGTAAAAGGTGAGATGGAGGTGAGAGGTGTGGGGACTTGGGGTCTGGCCAGACAGGCAGTGAGTCCAGCAAGAGTTAACCACACACCCTGGTACAGTATCCAGTGCTTCTCTGCCCCTCCTCTTAGCTCGCTGCCTTCCACACGCTACACACTCCAGTCTCCATCTTCATTATCAGCCTCTCGTGATGACAGTTCGCACAGCAATGTTTTCCACTGCGGGGCTGTGTAGCCTGAGGTATATCAGTGGTGCTGCTTCCCTTCACAAGGGCTCCTATCTTCTTGCCTTTTCTCAGAAGGTCTCCATCAGGGTGAGGGAAAGGCCCAGGCAACTGGGGCTTTTGGCTTGGTTTGGGAAACAAAACACACAACCTGGAGAAACAGACCAACCCCTTTTTTACTAGCTCGTTGTCCTGCAGGTATTGCCAGAAAAATACAAGAAAGATTTGTGTGCTGTAATTACAAATGTAATCATAGTAGGACAAAATGTGTATGTCTGTGTATATTTATATATAAAACAATCCAGAACTTAGCCAGAGATAAATGGGACATGATTCTTTTTGCTTTTCCTTAAAGAAAACTATGCTAAGAGGAAAAAGTGTCTGGAATTCCCATTTCTCCCTGGAACTGGAGTGCTCAGAGACATCCACTGGCTGGACGCTGATGGCTTCAGCTCAGACCCATCTTACTCCACCTGCCAAGAGCTGACTTCAGGCCCCTGTGCTTCCCTCACCGTAGCAGTTGATGACCTCACTGATACCTACAGTGAGTCAATACCCCTCCCTGCTCTGCACGAGGTGTGAGTGATGCCATGGGGCTGCAAGGGAACATACAACATGATTGCAAGCTCAAGCCTTAGCAACTAGAATATCGCCCCTCACAGGCAAAATTAAAGCAAAACAAAAGGAAGAAAAAAACCCAAACAAACGAAACCACCAGCAAATCCACACTTGCATCTTTCTGCTCTTTACAGTCCCAGGATTTTGAAGAATGAGAGCAGGAGTGATGTATGAAGAAAAGGTGTTGTTTCCCACAGCTTTTACCATCAAGAAATTACCATTACTCCCCTTCTTCTCTGATGAGACTCCACTGGAGTATTGCATTCAGCTCTGGAGCGCCCAATACAAGAAGGACATGGACCTGTTGGTGAGGGTCCAGAGGAGGGCCATGAAGATGATCAGAGGGCTGGAGCATCTCTCCTACAAGGTCAGGCTGAGAGAGGTGGGGTTGTTCAGCCTGGAGAAGATAAGACTCAAGGAAGAGGTTATTGCTGTCTTCCAGTATCTGAAGGGGACCTACAAGAAGGTTGGGGAGGGACTTTTTACAAAGACCTGTAATGATAGGATGAGGGGTAATGGTTTCAAAATGGAAGAAGGTATTTTAGATAAGGAATTAGGAAGAAATCCTTCACTGTGAGGGTGGTGAAACACTGACACAGCTCACCCAGGGAAGCTGGGGATGCTCCATCACCGGATGTGTTCAAATCCAGGTTGGATGGGGCTTTGAGCAACCTGGTCTAGTAGAAGGTGTCCCTGCTCATGGCAGGGGGGTTGGAACGAGATGGTCTTTAATGTCCCTTCCAACTCAAACCATTCTATGATTCCATGAATAAGCAGATGCATCTCTTGTTGGAGACATTTTCAAGGAGAAAAAAAATCCCCACAACCTACCTCAGAAGTTCCCATTGATCTCCAGAAAAGAGGTGTAGGGAGCTAACAAGGTGTCTGGTTTGCAGTTAGGGAACAGTGCTACATATCCAAGCCCATATCTGGTTATTATCTCTTTGGTGCACTTAAGACTCATAAGAAAGTGTTAGCATTAGTCATCCTTTGTTCCAGACAGCTGATGTGGGAAATGCCACTTCTTGGTACAGTCCAGGTAACTTCACATTAAGCAAGTTGGCAGTTTGCCATGTCCGTCTACTTTCTGCTCCATGGATATTTCTGGGACAGTCTTGGTTGTACATATTCTCTCAGTCTCATCCTGTGCTGTAAACAGAAGCCTTACTCAGGGGAGGACTTGGGTCATTTTGGGAAGCAGCAAATAGATAGATAGATAGATAGATAGATAGATAGATAGATAGAACAAACTCAATCCTGAGCAGAAAGCACACTGCAAAAATTGCAAACTGGTTTGTTTGCAGATGTATTCCTAGTGATGCTAAGTGATAACACGCCTGAGGTCAGCTGCTGTAATCAGCTAAGATCAGAGCTTTCTAGGAGGAGCAATAGAGTCAGAAACTATAAAAGATTTGCCTCAGCCTGGATTGCAGCCTTTTGAGCAGGATCCAGCAATCACAGGCGGGGATTCTCTGGTCTAAGTTACACCAGCAATCGGATGTGTGACCACAATTGCCCCTTCCAATTCTAGCTAAATAAACAACAACTAATGATAACATTTAAGGAAGTCTTAACAAAAGGAAATTGAATCAAAGGATTTTTTTATTCCTCTTGCTTTTGCGTTTTTTTTTAATTTAATTTTCTTTTTCCTTAACCCCTAATTGGTAATGAGAGAGTGGCAGCCAAGGAACGCACATTATGTTCAGTGCAAACAGCAGTTAGAAAAGGCACTAATCAACTCTGGAGAGGAAGCCAACCACTTCAGAGGGCTTCTTCAGACCTTCTGCAAATCGAGGGGGCTGCGCTGTTTCTCATTCAGCAAATTGCAGCTTTGACACTTCAGTGGATTTACGCTTGAAGTTCTTCCAAAAGCTTTTATAGGCTCTTTAGTCTGCTACTTTAACTTTCTTGAGGAGGTGAATGCGGGCAGATTAATAGATTTAGTTTTCAGTGCCCCAGTTTTGCCCTCATTGAAATCAGTAATACAAGTCCCTGGTAATTTACACAAACCATGGGCAGACTTGAGACTTTCTGAAGAATCAAGGCTCAATACTTTCCAGCCAGTGACCTAAACCAAGATGCTAACGCGAGGCTATCTTTTTGACAGACCTGGTAATTTCCAGAGCTAAAAGTAAACAGTGCTGCAGCTTCAGCTGATGCTTTTAAAGCAGAATATACAACTCAGCACTTGATATGTTAGCATGTAGACCTCTAACATACTGACAGTACGTCTGGAAAGAGTTCATTGATCGTAGCACCAAAGGATGAGCCTCATGTTCCTAAACTGAGTGCAAGAGTCAATGGAAATGGAACCATTTTTCTCGATAATGAGTGTCAGCCTGGTTATTATTGGGCTAAAAATCCAGTTGTTCAAGTCAGGGTCACTACTACTAGAAATGAAATCGTGAAATTCAGAGCTCAAAAATCTTACCAGAACAGAACATAGGCAGCAAAAATTGCAGAATCATTTGATGTGGCCAGCTGCTAGTGAAGTTGTTTGGACAAACAGGGACCAAATCCAAAAGCAGTTCCTTGCCTGCACTCAGGAAGATGGTGTGGTTGGTGCAGGCTCTGGGCACAACATTGACCTTGTTTTGCAGTCCCCTGCTTTCAAAAATGCACCTGATGCTCAAAAAAGTAAAGATCAATAGAAAAGTCATAAAAACACTAGTCACAATCACATCCTTTTTGTTTGAATCTTGGTTTTAGAGCCTTTAGAAAATCACATTTTTTAAGTGTATCTTTACTCCTGCAAGGAAGAAATACAATCTTTGTAAAAAAAATAACAGTTTGAGAGTCTCACACAAGCACATGACTCTTGTAGCTGGGAGTTCAGGAAATAAAACACTAAATACGAGACCCTGTACCAAAAAAACCCACAAGTGTTACCACAACCACTGGACTCATACTGGAATATGTGTTGTGATAGCAGAATATTTTACAACTCCTAACCAGAGGAAAAAAACAAAATGAGATAGAACAAAATAATCAAAACAACTTTGTTCTTCTGGGTAGTTCTGGTTCACCAAAAGGTAGGACTTTAGTTAACCTCTTTTATTTAAAAAGCACAGTTATTTCCCTGGTATGCCTATGAAAACTCCTTTGCCTTGTAACCCATGGAGTAAGATATCATTTGCACATAACCTTCTCATTGTAATTTACAGCAAAGACCTTGGTTGACTGCCAGTCTAATAATCCCAAACCTTGAAGGATGAAATGAAGACATTAATATTATTTTTATTAAGCTGGTAATAAGGCCGAATGAAGCAGAGTTTAAAGCAGATGCAGGTGGAGGAGATTTTATGCCAAAGAATTAAGCATATTGCTTAGTCATGGCCAATCCCAGCTCCAGGCAAGACACTTGGGAAGTGCAAGGAAAATTCCTTCCTTTTAGGTGTTGGTCTTGAGATATACACAGCCCTTCCTTTTTCACTGCAGTCAGTGGGAGTTAGGTCCAGCTGCACCTTGGAAAGCTTAATTTTCATTCATCTTTTTACCTACAAGTTCCCTCCATGCTTTATGCTGTTCCCGAGGAAACACCCTGAGTTTTGATGCCTTTGACTTTATGATGCTCATCAGGAAAAAGCCAACACAGACAGAAATACCAGACCTGGAATGAAATGCCTCCCGAGGTTTGCAGGGGCACTGCAGTTCAGTTACTGTGGTCCACAAAAGAGTGAAGTACCAGCAGCATGTGCAGACCTGAAGGACCATCAGCTTCTCAACATATGGGTAAAACAGAAGCCATTTTCAGCCCATCTGCAGAGCAAGTCTTCAGCTCACAGTTCTCAAGCGACAGCAGCAAAGGTGAAACTACTCATCTGGGACAGTTTAAGGGCTTCCTGATCTGTTACATGGCGGGTGAAACCAAAAGCAATAGGCACCTCTCTTCTTGTCATGGGTAATTCATGTATTTTTTTATGGTATTCACCTCACCCTTCCTTTTCTCCACAAAAAGCCCATAAACCTTGATTTACTTTTCAGTGCCCTTCCTCTTTTCTTGGGAGCACAATGAGTTCAGATGGCAGAGGGGATCCTCAAGCTGCCCTACAGAGCCCTTTGGTATACTTGCTTAGCAAATCAAATGCTCCCCTATCTGTGCATGTCCTGACATGCTGATGCCTCTTTTTGGGTTATCTGCAGGTCATGGGAACCATAACGTATATTTAAACCCCAGCAGGTCTGCTGAAAAGCTCAGTTAGCCAAGGGAAATCATCACAGTCCCCTAATCTCCACTTACAATGTTGATTTGAGCTACTATTTCCACTGCTCCAGAAGTGCAATTGTCAGTGTGGTACCAGGTCATGGTATTTATATCACATGCCACACACTTCATGTGTCATGGAAAGAGTCTACAACATCTACTCACCAGCCCTCCTTCCTTTTTTTTTTTTTCTTTTATACTTCTTTTTTTTCCCCCTCCTCCTTCTCCTTCTGGTTTCCCTTGACTCCTTTTAGCTCAGAATAGTTTTAAATAGAAACACCCTCAGCACAGCACATTGCCTCGCCATGAGAGACTGTTTCACAAGGCGGAGAAGGAGCTCAACAAATTAATGTCCATTTTTTTGCAGGGAATGCTTCAGGCCAAAGCACGTCTGTGAGCAGACTGATCACACCTAAATAGGAAAATTCATTCTAGGAAGCCTATAGGGCAGCACCACTGGGCAGGCACTGGCTGTAAGGCACAAGAGAAAGTTGTAGACTCTTGGGTTGAGGGGTTATGTACCCATGGCTGCTTCTGTTAGCTCAGTACAACCCAAAGGCCACTGTGCTTGGTGAACAAGAGCAGCTATGCCCTGAGCTACAAAGCAAGAAATGAAGAATGAGAAAGATCACCTAGACAGACAATGGGAACTTCAAAACATAGTAATAATAATAAAATAATTTTAAAAAGCAAACCTAGAAAGCTTAAAAAAAATTTCAAACATTTTGAAAAACGCTGCTGAAAATTTTGAAATCTAGGTGGGCAAGCAGTGCCCTAGATAGAGATGTCCCTACTTGTGTAGGGAGGTTGGACCAGATGACCTCTAGAGGTCCCTTCCAGCCTAAAACATTCTATGATTCTATGAATAATTAATAGTTCTAAGCTGCAAGCATTTAATTAGATAATTATTCTCCCTAATACAGAAAGGGTCAAGTTCATCCAGATGGTATAGTAGAAAATCATGGGATATTAGAATAGTGTCTGAATCCTCCTCAGGAGCTTACAACTCTTCATTGACCAGAAAAGGAGTTTAGGAGCTTAATTTTATAGATACTCATGTGAGAGGGCTGCCTAGAGTGAGGAAGACGCCTGTAAGTTCACAGTGACCGTACCTGTCAAGGGATGTTTTCTTAATTTGCAAAACCTCCTTCAAAGAGGTTAAAAATCCTAGGACCTTTTTCCAGGCAAAAAATAAATGCAAGGGGCAGATAAAATTTGATGTGGCAAAACATAATTAAACTTTGCGCTTTCTGACTGGGCAAGAGCTACAACATTTGGATTCGTGTTCTCACAGAATTCCTGCTGGAAAAGGCAGTGAGATTGCATGCATTTCTGTATGCTCCAGGAGAGCTTGGTAATGGATGATCTACTATGAACATTTAGATGTTTATTATCACTGTCTTTTCATTATGCTTCTTCCTCTCTCTTTGTAGAGTCACAGAATGGTTTGGCTTGGAAGGGACCATAAAGATCATCTCGTTCCAACCCCCCTGCCATGGGCAGGGACACCTCCCACTAGACCAGGTTGCTCAAAGACCCATCAAACCTGGCCTTGAACACAGTGAGTGATGGAGCATCCACTCAATCCTCCTCTCCAAAAGAAGAAAATAAAAGAAATCAAAACTTTTCTTGTGTCTTGATTTGATCCCTTTTCCTTCTTGTGCATTTCATTTTGGAAACTTCATAGTCACAGCTGGGAGAGAGAATCAAAATGCTCTGGTTTTGTTGGTTTTCACACAACAATTCAAAGGAAATAGCAATGATCTGAAGGGGAGGGAGGAGGAGAGGGACAGCAGAGAAAGAGATCATGCTGGATAACCCCACCCTGAGCTGGGCGGTAGCATGGGAGGTATCAAAACAACCTGCAAGGTGTTGAAACGTAGGGAATGAGAAAGGCAGAAGGATCCCCGAAAGGCAAGAAGGGCAGTTTTCATCCAGAAAAGCTTCTGATCTGGTCCTGTGGACTTGAGCTCTAGCTGGGGGCACCGTATCTGATCGTCCTGTATTTATTTCTTATCTAGTGCTCTGTTTGCTTTGAAGTCCATCCCAGAAACTATTTTCTCAGTAGGCTGCATGCCATTGGAAACACCCAGTGAGGCAACAAACAGATCAGCAAGGAAAGGGGGTTAAGAAAGACAAAACAGAAAGAGAAAATGTCTGAGCTGTGTTTGGATTCGCTTGGTTTGTCTTCTTTCTGCTTCTGTGTTTTTCTTCTTTATGCCTATTAGCTGGGCCCTGTTTGTCTCCCAGGCTTTGCATGATGTTATCATGCTTCATAAGCTTTCTTTATTGCATTTTCTGAAGCAACTGAATTCAAAGTGAAATAATTACATGCCTTACATGCTTGATGGTGGGCTAGATTTGATATAGCATGCTACAGAATGCATTCTTTCTTCCTGCTCTTGGGTTGCAAGGAGAATTCTACTGGTGCATTTCAAATCAGTTTCTATGTTGTCCCAGTAACAATAAAGACCATTTGCTAGCCTTGAGCACAAGAAAATTGAAATGAAATACCTCAGAGCATGAACTGACATGTTATTTCACAAACTGATCAGTTTTCTTCCAGTGCTCTCATTACAGTCTTCCTTCCCATTAGATTCTCACTTTTGAGAGTGGTTGTCTTCGACTCTAACTGGGGAGAACACCAAATTTACAATCTTCTAGGTGCAGGTCTTGTACTAAAGCTGCCAGGAAGCTGCAGCCAACTCTGCAATATCAGAGGTAGCATTGAGTTTGGATGTCATGGATAACATCCGAGCAACATGGACATAAAGAGCTCCAGAGTCAGACTGGGTGTCCCAGTGCTGATGTCCTTATGGTCCTGGGAGGGTGTGCCAGTTCAGGAAAAGCATCATGGAAGGCAGTGTATGGCCAGAGCAGTTTTGTCCATAATTTTCTGCATCTTTTAAATTTGTGAGGCAAATCCAGTGCAAACACTTGTGTGTTGGTACCATGGGCCAGCTCAGGGACCCGATCTGGGTCAACGCTATTTTTGCTTTCAGGGTTAGTTTCAGCCTCTTCTCTCATTCCTCCTCACAGATACATAAATGTTTGGGCTGGCAGTAGGGAAAGGAAGCAGCCGTTGGTGGTGGGAGAGAGAGAATCACTTCTTCCTGCAGTAAAATGCCAACATGCAGCCAGTTCCAGAGCGTGTCAATCTATATTTTGTGTTCAAAAGCCCTGCCAAAGCTCTGCTGGCCTGCTTGGGGCCAGTCAGGTGTCTCTGTAGCCAGGGTATGGTTTATTCACCAAAAAAAATTAATCAAGAAATGTGGAGGATTGAGTGTATACTTAAAACTTTTCTCCAAACATCCTGCATTAGAAAAGTATGTACGAGTCCAGCCCACAGCGATGCAACAAACCATATTTTCCACAAATGCATTTGATCGCAAATATGAGAAACGTATGGGGATCTGATGTTTCTGTTTTCCTAGAAGAAGAGAGGGAGGGGGAGGAAAGCACAGGACGCATATATCAAATAATCTGAATAATTACAAAATAAATACAAACCAGCTAGTTGGCAAGTACAGCTATTCAAGAGATATTTCCGACTAATACCGTCCAGGACCATGAGCTTAATGTTGTGTATTAAAAAGAAACAAAACAAAACAGAAAGCACGAGCACTTGTGTGACCTACTGTGGTTGTCTTGCTGAAGAGAATGGCTTTCACATTTGCTTTGAATTATTCTGTGCATGGTCTGAAATGTTCTTTCTTTTTTTTTTTCTGTTTTCTTTTCCTCTTTTTTTTTTTTTTATTGTTATTCTATGTGTTTCATATTGTTTTATGCTTCTCTTTCAGAATGCTTAATCCTTCTCTGTAACCTCCAGTCCTATTACAGCATTACAATAATGAGCTGCTGAATACATTGATTTTTATTCAATTTATAGCTAGTCAACGAACATTCCTCTCCCCACCATTTATGGTAAAGCAGCATGTTCTGTAGCAAGGAATAATGGATGAAATCCAGTGTTAAAAGCCTCACCCTGTCTGCAGAGACTTTCAGTCCTCAACAGCTCTCACATCCTCTCATTTAAATTTAACATAAGAAGCAGTTAATGGCATGCAGTAACTTCTGTTACATGCTTTATATACATTAATAAAATTCCTATATTATACAGCCTGGGCGGCTCTTGCAGGTTCTCACAGAAAGATGTCATTATCTTCAGCATGCTGGATTTCAGACCCACATCTGTTTCAGACGCACCATTCTATGATTCCATGACCTCTCTGTGTACTTGATTCTCTTAACTAAGGGAATGTTCTTACTGCTCTCTAGATGTTAAAGATGATGAGATTTGGGTACCTCATGGAAATTACTTTGTTTGTACCACTCGAGGCAGACGGAGGCATAAATCCCAGTTCTTGAGCTTTCCAGTCCCTTCTTCTACTCACTGGGCCATGTGGTTTCCTTCTTAATTCCTCTCCAATTAGTCAAAGTGCTTAGGAATATAAGGATGGAAATAATTATCCTTTGTACCCTTCTTTCAACAGTGGACTGCAATAAACTATTTCACGGAAAGGATATAAAAAATACAGAAAGCAGAGAGCTCATTTCTTTCAGATATCCACTGAAGACATGATACCACATGATACCTTTCTACGGTCAACAGTGATATTTCCCTTGTTATTGGATGTCTTTCCTGAACCTACGCAACACCTTAAAGTCAAGACAAGGACTTAATGCAAATAACTGGGGTAAAACTCCAAAGTTATCTTCTGTGGTATAATTTTTCATGAATACGAAGGTGGATCACTGCTCGTAACTGTAATAGTCCCCTATCTTGACTTCACTCAGAAAACATTTTCCAAACAGGGTAAATAGACTGAAAATAACAAAAGCAGCTATTCATGAACTACATCCATTTTTGAACTCTCGCTACCATCTCAGAAAACTGTATGAGGTGTGATTCAGCTCCAGATGCAGAAGTCTACATGTGGGTGTCTACATGTCTACACCACATATAGATGTGCTGCTTGGGACGTGGTTTAGTGCTGGCATTGGCAGTTTTAGATTAATGTACTCTGTGATCTTAATGGTCTTTTCTAGTTCTATGATTCTGCACCAGAGCTTCTCTGGGTAACCTACTCCAGTGCTACACTACACTGAAATGAATTTTTTCTTAATATCCAGACTAAACCTCTCAAACACAAACCATTGTCCCTTGTATCACGTAGCATGATTACAAAGAGTTTTATCATTTCCTTTCCAGCTGCCACTGTAATCACAGAATCACAAAATAGTTTGGGTTGGAAGGGACCATAAAGATCATCTCATTCCAACCCCCCTGCCATGGGCAGGGACACCTCCCACTAGAGTAGGTTGATCAAAGCCCTGTCCAACCTGGTCTTGAACACATCCAGGGATGGAGCATCCACAGCATCCACACTGGCAACCTGTGCCAGTGTCTCACCATGCTCATAGTGAAAATAGCTGTAGTCTCCACCCAACATGCAAGCCCAGCTCCAGTGAGGTCATGTGCATACTGAGAGCCTTGTAACGCACTTTTCCAAACCCATCCTGAACTCTGTGCACAAAATTTAGTGCAGAGCAATGAGTACAGAGGATTGCTTCTCTTGATATGCTTGGCGTGCACTTTCTCACATGCTGCATTATTATGTGGTTTGAATTATTTACAGTGGAAGTGAACTGGTGGCACTTGGATTTATTCCCACTTGGTGTTCAACTTGGCACTCACCATTGCCCCCAGGTACTTCTCCAGGTTAATATTCACCCTTCCAGCCTATAACTAGGCAGGGCAATAATTTGTTTTGATGTTTCCAAAGTCAGAAATATTTCTAAGTGAACATGAAGCCAGACACTGAGATTATACTTGTTCCTATCTCTTTCTTACAACACCAGAGAGCTCAGTCACTTTTTAGCTCTCCAGGACCCCAAGTCAAGACTCACAAGGAATATTTCTGCATAAAAATGTGAACTAGGACAGTATGCCTAAATCCTGCTGAGAATCCTACTACCTTTTGGGGGTGTGTGCATGTTATTTTTTTTTTTCCTTATAACAGCATTTAAAAAAGAAAAAAAATTTCCTCTTCCTTCCCAAATACCTCAGTATTTTATGGCAGAAATCTTCATTAAGTGTTTTTGAAAACTTGATCTCAGCTTCATATAAACCTGAGATCAGCCCTGAAGTATTTACAAGGCAGAGGGAAGGAAGAAAAAAAAAATAAATGTGACTTTGTTGTTCAGAAAGGAGGGGGTTGGGAGAAGAGGACAATTAAACAGGAATTATTTTGCTCTGTGGTTACTCACAGGGGACTGATCTGATTACGTAACCTAACTTAAACGTTGACCTTTATGTTGTCAGTGTAAAAAATAAACATATTAAACATGGTCTTGGGTTCCTGTACAAGATACAACAAATTGATGAAGAGAGGGAGAGAGATTGAATATTCTGGGGCCAAAGGAAAAATCTGATTGATGGATGAGTCTCTGGGGAGGGCAGTGTTAAGATTTCCTGTCTTTTCTGAAGACCTCAGTATTTCTACCTGGAAAAAAAATAGTAAAAAGGGAGATTTCTCATATATGTGTGGTTGACACATACAGGTTTCCAGGTTTCTCTTCCATTTTTCCCCTCTCCCTCCTTTTCTACTTTTTTTTTTTTTTTTTTTTTTTTTATTTTCTTCTTTGTTATTTCTGTTATTTTATTTGAAATTGTCGATGATAATCT